>JAQGCC010004638.1:0-12832 GCA_034698905.1 Xestoiulus laeticollis | reverse complement strand
GTTATTCCAATGCGTTCTCGTTAAGGTAAATCAGTTGACGGGGCATTAAGGGAGGCGTGCGCAATCCCTCTATTATACGTCAACACGTTAAATGCTTACTGTTTATAATTAACGCCATTTTTTGTAAACGGTATATTATACGGTAAGAATTATAACGTATTGCTATATCTAGCTAATGTACATTGTATTTTCACCACTAAAAATGTCCAGAAAATGGCGATAAAACATCAGTCCACGTGTAACCCGGGGGAGGGTGGTGTTTGAAAATCCACAAGTCCCCAGGGGGGATAAGTCTATAAAGTCAACGTGGGCTTTTATAAAACAATACGTCAATATATAGCGAGATATAGCAACACGTTAAATGCTTACCGCGTTTATAATTGACGTCATTTTTTTAAACGGAATTATAAACGGTAAGCATTTTAACGTATTGCTATATCTAGCTATTTTGACCACTAAAAGTGTCCAGAAAAATGTGGAACCCGGGGAAGGGGGTGTCCATAAAGTGCGCGTGTACTTTTGTGAACAAGACGTCATTTTGACCACTAAAAATGACGTCATTTTTAGACCAGAAAATAACAATAAAACATCCGTTCATAGTGTTTAAAATCCACAAGAGTCCAGAGGGTGGGAGGAGTTAAATTTCCATGAAAACGTATCCACGAGGTTTATGAACGCTCCCACTCGGGTCCCATGCACCGAGCTACCTCATTATGACGTCATCATGTATAAAAATGCGATATTGGGTATCGTCAAATTGATACTTTAATGAGGCATCCATTGCATAACAGCGTCGCTTTAACTATGTGGCATTTAGTTGGCATAGTGAATTTAGACAGACATATAGGCAGAATAAATTATATTTCCCTAAAAAGGATATTTCAAAGACATTACTTACATTTGTAATGTGTTATTATTTTCCCGTTTATATGTTAAGGCAATGCTTAATCATAGCATGCATTGGAATTTTATTTGAAATAATTTCAATTGTGCAACAATAACAAATTCACTGCATGACATGGATAATTGAACTGCATATGGAATACACGTAGTAATTAACCTTATTTTACAATTAGTTGCTACATATAATTCAATTATGCCTGTACTGAATGTGTATAAAATAATGGAAACATTTGTTACAAACTAAAAACGTTGGGTTAAACTTCAACCCAATATTGAGTACAGCCCAACATTGGGTTAACATTGGGTTGAATTTAAGTGTAACAACCAAATGTTGGGTTAAAGTTACCCAACGTTGGGTCACAGTTATTAACGCAGGTTTTGGTTAAAATATGCCCCGAATTGGGTAAATGTGAGGTTTGTGTTATTTGTAATAAAGTTACCCAATTATGAGTTGATTATATGAGTAGTATATAGGGGAAAACAAGTTTTAATATTTGGAAATTACCCACTAAAAACGTTTTATTAAAATACCAATGTATTCAACCCAATGTTAATATGTCCACAAAGCACTCAATAGTGGGTTGATTTTTAACCCAACGTTTTTAGTGTGTAATTTCTAAATATTAAAACTTGTTTTCCCCTATACTTATTGTCCCCTCTATGCTTTTGTGATATATTCGTCGTGTTTCGTAGCAACATTAATTTCCAGGTATGCTTGACCGATGCCTGTTAAATTATGCATGGATCGACTATTGGCTTATTATTATGTGTCGACCAAAAAAAAAAAATATGAACAGCTTTGAAATTCGCACAAACTATGGATTTATTAAGCTAGATATTACGATGAAAGTTGAAACCCTCACACATGCAGTCGAAATAGCATGCAAAAGTCGTGTTAAAACGTGTTTCAAACGCAATTCTATGAACACGACTGTCAATATCTGAAAATTACATTAACATTGAAATCATTTTTTTTACATTTACAAGTGCTGAATTTAAGAGCACACAAAAAATCATCGAAAAATAAAATGTAAATAAAATTCTTCCAAAAACTTGTACGTTTATTGCTTGATTCCGGAAATGAATTATGCATCATTCCTCGAAGCGATGCCCCACAATGTACGAGTGCATGGACGTCTAAGTGTTTGCTTTTATGAACACCTTTCAGGAAATAAGTACCTTTACTAGTTTAGGGTACTTGCATGTTGGAGAATGATTCCTAAAGATTATGGAATGACTTTTTAGAATTAAACACATTGGTTCCGATGGGCTCTGACATGGTGGAGCATATATGTCAGACGACAAAAACGGAAAATGGCGGCCATCTAATCAGAACGTTGCATTTCAGGAATCATCTCGAAGCGATGCCCCACAATGTATGCGTGCATGAACGTCTTCGTGTTTGTTTTCAGGGGTAATTCTGGAATGATTCCCATTCCCTTACTATTCCTGAAATGGTGGAGCATATATGTCAGACGACAAAAACGGAAAATGGAGAACGAAAATGGAGAACTAATCAGAACGTTGCATTTCAGGAATCATCTCGAAGCGATGCCCCACAATGTATGCGTTCCCTGAAAGCATTCTCCAACATTTAAGTACCCATTAGCTTACTGAATTTTATTGCAGTAATGCAATATTATTTAGTTTTATTTTAACTTTTGGTTCATGTTTTGACTGAGAGGTGTAAGGTGGATACATGTGTTCGAATGTAGGCCTACATGTACATGTACATTATATACTGTACAGAAAAGAAAAACAAACTACATTTCGATCGTCCCCCAAGCAATGCTACAGAGGTCACTCGAAAGGTCATGGCGATATGGATTCCCAGGGAGACCATAATAGCCGATAGAGACAGCAGGAATGATAAATGTCCCATTTTTTTCTGCTTATTTTTTCCATCGTTGAATATTGAAAGAATTTTTGAAACGGTGAGTTTAGCGAGGGAAATCGGGACAAATTGCGGGTTATGCAAAACTACTCAAGCCATGGATTTTACAGTCATTTGCATTGTGCTTTTGTCACGTCGACCATCCATAATTTAGTTCGGAAACCTATAATAAACCTACGGGAGAACCTTAATAGAGTGCTTACATTTGCATATCTCGTGCATGCGTGCGCAATTTAGAGACAACAATTCAATAAGTTGAGAATAATGGATTAATATTGAGTTCCAGCAGATTTCCTGCCTGCTTTCGTATAGTTGGATATGCCACACATTTGACAAAACTTAGCAAATCTTATAGTTATGAAAATTCTGTTAATGCGTTTAAATAGGAAGCCATGTGTGTTCTATCCACTGATTTTATTACATTTTACCTACGACCGTTTTTTCACGGAAATTAAATTACAATTGTATAACTTTTTAGCCGTAATACTTAGGACAAAATGTCGAATTAGGAAAAGGTAGATAATGTTATGTTTGTAGTGAAGCTTTCACACCAACCTTTATACCTAAAAACAAAGTACAAATTTTTAAAAATAAAAATATCAAATCAACTTTTATCCGATCAATCAGAATTTCCAAAAATAGGCATTTTTCAAGGCCTTGAAATTCATCCGAGCAAAAGAAAGCACATTAAGGACTTTCAATGACCTGTATACGAACCCTGGCAAGAGTAGTCAATGTTGTTATCGTTCAAATAACACTGAGAATCTTGACTGATCCAATCCTATCCTAAGAATAAAGGGTGATATCTTGTTTTTTTCTAATGGATTTGTGGTGTTAGTGGCTTGTAAAGCAAGAGGAGAATGAGATTCCATTGTATATATTCAATGTATGTATAGTCTCTCCCTATATGAATGGTGGAGGAATGACCTTTCTTAAGGAATAACATTGATGAAAGAGTTGGATGGATCGATCGCAGCTCTTGCATCTCACATGACCAATCGAATCTTAGCATAATGTGGATGTAAGACAAGAATGAACCTATTCTTAGGAATTGAATCCTTGCCTGAAGATTGCCACCTGAAGAATGACGGTGCTCATCAGGATCGAAGTCCAGTCTGGAAAATCGGGAATTTTCCTAAGATAATCAATTTTCAAAAAACGATTGAAAACCTGGAAATCCCTGATTTTTTTACAAGTTTTGAATCCGGTGTCCATTCCAGTAGGGCAGATAAGCAAATAATTGTTCATTTTCTGATAAAAGCAGGATTTTTGGAATAGACATATCTGCCCCAATATCTAAATCAGTTTTACACTTATTCAACATGCTCTGTTTCAAAATAAATGCATTTATCGCAAAATGCACAATTCCTGCTATTTCGATGAGTTATATCAGCCCCACTATTCCACTGTACCCCACATCGACCCCGATGTTGTTTTTTCCCATTAGTCGTGATGGGTCATCCACAATGTCCACCCTGATGTCGGTGTCGGTGCTCATGGATTATTTAATCCAATTTGCACTTTGCAGCTATCTGGTTGTCACGTACGTTTTTCTACCCCTGGTTCCACCTTTTCTCGCCGGGGCACATGGGCAGGTAAAAATCCATAAATAGTAAATAGGCCCACCTGGCGTGTCAATCCCCATTTATCACAATTGCGATGACAAATATGAATTGTTGCATAATTTAGGAGGATTATTTATGAAATTGAGCGTTTCCTGCCCCTGTATACTTTTGCAACAACCTCCATTTTGCATTTCACACGTTGAGTTCTTCGAAGGGAAGAATGTTGGTAGATTATTATTGGTTTTCTGATACAGTGAAACCTGCGAATAAGAGCCCTCCATATATAGCGTACTACCTGGGAGTAGCACACCCTCACAATCGGCTCGGATCGATTTTATAGAATAAACTACCTCCATATAGCGTATTCCCTGCGCAACGCGACATGTGTACTGGTTTCTCACGATTTTACCTGCGAAGAGCGCATACGCCAAAGCATGCAACAATGAAATTTCACAAAATTGGAAATCCCAAAATGAGGATGATAAATGTCAAATAAAATACATTATATAGTCAATACATGTTTACCATTTAGAAAAGCTATTTAGATACAAACATGTACACACAATATAAAGTAAAAATGGCTACATCTACATAGATGCAGTTGTATTAGAGCGTATACATTTGTTTTCTATATATACATTGTATGTATTTTTCGGTTTTGTTTATGTTAAAAACCATTTAAAATTGCAACATGTATATTTGTGCATCTTCATTAGGATAATAATTTAAATAATAGGATAATATCAATAGGATAATAATATTAGGATAATAATACCCCATGGTTCAATCTTAATAGGGTGCGCTATTCACAGGTTTCACTGTATGCAATAGATTTGCTTCTAAAAACTGGGTTTCCACAGACCTGGAATTATCAGGGAAACGGAAATGGGCAATTCAAAAGGTATATCCATGTAGTTATTTGCACGACATGCAACATTTAATAAATTCAATAAACCGAAAGTGTGTAGGGTTCTCTGACGCAACCGCTTTAGCTCTGTTTTATTTTCAATCACGACTTTGTAACCCAGAACGTGCAAGGGCACGGTTCCCCAAACGGGAAACACCTGCACAAAAGGGGTTCGGCACGGGTCTGATGACGTCAATCACCTTCGTTGCATTCGGCCCAACTATATGGCACGGGTGACATGATTTTTAACCCTGCGAATATTCATGAGGGATATAGGTCTTCAACCCCTGCTTCCAGGATGTTAAACATTGACTGAATGTCTTTGTGCTTGAGCTAGATTGGGTGCACTTACACGAACTAACCATCGAAATTCTTCTTCAAAATACATTAGTTGTAACTTACTACACTGGTTTCTAGCTTTTCTCATGTATATTTTAAGATGTTGGGAGGTAAATTCGGAAGACTTTTTACAGCGTCTTGGGATGGCACCTTGCAAGAATTTCTCATGAATCTTGAGATGTCATTTTGCAAGGTTTTCTGAAGCATCTTGAGGTGTCGTCTTTCAAGACTTTCTGATGCATCTTGGGATGTCACTTTGAAAGGTCTTCTAGTGCTTCTTGGGATGCCATCTTGCAAGGCTCTCTGATGCATCAAGGGATGCCATCTTGCAAGATTTTCTGATGCATCTTGGGATGCCACTTTGCAAGACTTCTGATGCATCTTGTGATTCCACCAAGAAATGTTTCTGAAGCATCTTGGGGTGTTATCTTGCAAGAATTTCTGATTCATCTTGGGATGTCATCTTGCAAGAATTTCTGATGCATCTTGGGATGTCACTTTGAAAGGTCTTCTGATGCATCTTGTGATGCCACCAAGGAATGCTTTCTGAAGCATCTTGGGGTAATATCTTGCAAGACTTCTGATGCATCTTGCAATGCTTTCTGATGCATCTTGGGATGTCACCTTGCAATATTTTCTGATGCATATTTTTTCCTCAGAGCACTTAGGACATTTTGGACTTCCATCCAAAATATCCAAAATTTGGGAATTTGGGAAAGTGGATATGTAGCAATTTGAGGACAGGATCTATGCAAAATTACAGTAACTACATGTACCTTATTTCTGCACTTTTTTTTTAATTTAATTTTTTATGGTTGTTGAGGCAAACGTAAAAAAAATGTCTTCACTTATTGTTACATTTTGTAAGCAAGTTTTTCATAACATCGCTGCCAACATTTTTTTCTTCCATTTTTTCTATTTATTTTTTGTTGGTATATGGCAATTGCTTTCGTGGCATTTGCTAGTCGGAAGTGTAGTGTTACCCAATTATTGCCAGGAGTAATGCCGGTTTAATAGTTTTCTGATGCCAATTGCAGTTGTCAATGAAATTTGGAGGGAGGAAAGTAAAAAAAATTCCAATATACCACGCACACATAAACGAATAAAAAATGCAGGCAAAAACGAGGCACACGGATACAAAATATCGAATAAAAAAGGAGCAGAAAAATGCTGTAAGAACCTATAATAAGCATGGTGGAACTGGAATTGGCGGGCGTATTTAATGAACATAAGTGTAGATAAAAGTGGTGCACCAGGGGGGTTGGGGGCACGCGAACTACTTAGGCCTACTTTGGAGCAATATTTTCAAGATATGGGTCGATATATCGGAGAATATTCACCCAAGAACTGTTATGAAAAAGCTTCATTTGTGCCATCACGAAAGAAGTAAAAAATGGGCATTTTGTATAAAAAATACATTTATTAAATGAACGACCAATATGGACCCTATAATGTTTCATGTGACAGGCAAACCGGTCGTTGTGTTATATTCGGAGGGATAGTGCTACGTGTACATGTATGACCATACCCACCCACGAGTATGTGTACGTGTATAGCCTATAGGATTGCAGTGTAAAAGTACATGTACGTGTAGAACTGCACATTACAATGTAGGCCTACATGTAAATGTAAAGCTGCACATTATATGGACATGTACATGTGAGTTTAGAAATGTATAAGTACTTGTATAAATTTAGAATTGTAAATACATGTATGTATACATGTAAGTGTATATACCTGTGTGCCTTCACATAATACGTACATTAAGTTTAGAACTGTATAAGTACGTGAAAGTGTGTAACTGCACATGTAACAGTAGAACATATGTCGAAACTAGCAATATGTGTTATTTCTTGGGGTATAAGTATATATATATATATATATATACATACGTACATGTATACAAATTAAGTGTAGAACTGCACATTATATGTAATGTACATGTACATGTAAGTGTAGAACTGTGGCCATTTCATAGAAAGTTCAGCGGTCGACCTTTATCGCTATTCGCGGGTAAAATCGTGATTCTGTCCCCGTAACACATAGCGTATAGTTCGCCTTTCACATGCAGGGTTTGCGAAATTTCAAGGTAAAAAAATCGATCCGTGCATGCCGACTGTTAGTTATCGCTATTTCGAGGTTCGCTAGTCACGAAACAAAAGTTGCATCCAAATTTGCCCTAAAAAGTTTAAAAACGATGAAATCTAAACGATATTGATGAGAACCAATCCCTCCTTCATTTTCATTGGATGACATTTGCAGACCATTCCCAGTTAGGATCTGGACACTTCCAAGCCCCTACTTTCTCATCCTAGTTCTGGATGCCATCATCTTCACGTCCTCACCAAAGGTCCCCAGAAACACTGCACAGGGTGAACCCCCTGAAACAATCCTCAGTTGTTTTCAAAAATTTCATCCCACTCCCTCACTGCTCGACCCACGTACACTAGGGTCCTGACAAGTGATTGGCAATAGGGATGGGGGGGTGGGGGAGGGTTGAGACTCCTCTTCCGGCCCCGGTTCAATGTAACGAGTCCCGTGTTTCTCTTCGCCGTGTTGATTTAGTTTATTTTGAGAGATTTCATCGTGTTTGAAATTTCTTGTCGTTTTGGAACAAGTCACCACGTCTCACAAGTACAGTATATACGTATAGGGCAAAAACAAGCCGCCAAAAAAAAAAAACCAAAGTTGAAACGTAGTAAAAAAAAAGCAGCAAAATATTCGCTTCAATAGGTTCCTATATAACAAGTTTTATGGACCACTTGGTGCGATTTTATGTAGCTGAAGACAAATAAGGAGCCTCTTGCTATAGCAGCTTGCTTCAAGAAACTAGCTGAAACAGCATTATAAAACGATTCATAAAATATTCCCATAAACTTATTTTGAAGACGGTATATATGCATGTGTATATGTGCGAAGGAGAAAGTACATGGGAGCAAATTGACGCTTTTCAAATGGGCAATAATAATGAAATGCGAGAGCCTCTTCTATATAATGTATAGTCTTGGATTTAGGGGTTGATGAGGGGCAATGGGAAAGACGGGGATAAAAAACGGTGGCGCCACCTGCATGCGTATCTCTGCTCTGATCTGGATGACTATTGGCGGGGTAGACAGCCGTGATCGTAAACTGTGAACACATCAAACACAGGATGGGAATGCGAAACTTTTATTAAAATGCACCAGCATGTGCAGACATGCTTCCCTATACAAGTGAAATTTTAAACTTCCCTGACTTTTCAGCTTTTTAAAAACTATTTTCCTTGACCCATCCTGAGACGATATTGAAAATTCAGGAATAAACACGTAGGGTGAAATTCGCTTGTAACGATGCCGGATATACAGCTGATATTCCGGGTATAACGATTCAGAGCAATGGGTTCGGTTGGTCCGTTATCTCACGTGATACGGTAATTTTGTTCGGATACGACGATGTCGGATATAACGATAATCTGGACATGACGATTTTATTTTGAAACGAAAAAGGATCCTTTCATTCGCCTATAACGATTTTATGAAATTTATTACCCCCCACCTCCATTGTGGGAATCTTAGAATTTTCTAAGTGCTTATAATATGTACATGGAATGGAATGACAAAATGATTTACAATCTTAAAGTTGTGTTGTATTTTTATCTGAAATCTTATTATAATTTTTATTATTTGTATTAACGAAGCATTAACTTAAAAAAACAAAAAAGGTTCGTATTTTATATTAAATTTAAGTCAAATTTAATAATTACATTTACTTTTCACCGCCGATATTTGTTTAAATTATTTTTTTAGTCACAACGTTTAATATATACACGTAAATCAATTTTAAACGTGTACTTCTACGTACACGTATGCGCATTGGGGGGTACTCAAGTTTATCATCGTATGATAAACGGATTCCATGGCACTGTACCTGAAAAAAATGTCATACATTATTTTCCTCCCCAAAAAGCTCCAAACCTACATGTAATTATCACCAGAACCAGCTAGAAATAGCCCAATTCCGTCCTCCGAAATCTCCGTGAAATTCCAGGGGAAACCAAAACAACCCTTTTTTTAGATTCCGATGCAATTAATTCCAACTAGAGCTAGTGCACGTAAAAAAAGCATTCCTCGGGTTACCCTGCTTCTCATTTTCACATTTCCCTGCCAAATTCCCGGTAAAGGATAGTCCTTTGTTTTGGAATGATGTTTTTGTAACACGATTATTGCAGCAAAATTTTAAATGCCTCCTCGCCATTTGGCGCGAAAGTGGGTGGGGGTGGGAGATCGGGTTACCCGCTTAGGAAATGAAGGATGGGCCCCCGGGTCCCCGCCCCCCAATTGCCGAAAGTCCAGGGTCATCCCGTGACCCCCGGTCGGGCTCATTCATCATGGTCGAATCACCACCTCGTGCATGGCGTGGGCTCATTAAGCGTGACTCTGGATGGGCGATCTGGGGGTCAAAGGTCAGCGCCTAGGCCACCCGAAGCGCGTCGTTTACGTGTCTATTATTCCCCCGTGTTTGTTTCAAGTTATTATGCCTGAAGAACCAACACCTTTTCAGGTTTACATGTACTTAGTATAAAAAGGTGAAATTTATATAATTTTTATTAAAATAATTATTTCCTGCACAATACAGTAGTAATTAAATTTTTTAGTAAAGTCACTATAGCCCCAGTATGAAAATAATTGAACAAATTGATAAAAAAATGATCTGAAACGTAATATTCAACACCATTTTTGCTTGGAATTCACAATAAAAAATATAATGCTTCATTATTTTAAAATATAAATAATGTAATAAAGATATACAAAATTATACGATATTAATTATAATTTTATTCACAATGAAATGAAATAAAAATATTTAAATTTGAGTTTTTAAACGATTTTTAATATAATTTTTATATGAAAATATAAAGCAAAGGGTTCAAACTTAACCCAAAGCCGGCAATAACCACGTCACGTGAGCTCACGTGATATCACGCCACGTGAAAAAAAAAATGGAGAATGTGTTATTTAGAATTGCTTAAGCATGGCCGACGCATGTACGGTGCTCAAACTGTTATCATGTCATGCTCCTCGCATCACAAATATGGCCTCCCGCGTGCTGTCACGTTGTTATGACTCGTGTACATATTTGGTGGCATCACGTCCTCACGCCCATATATTTCGCGCTCAAGTATGCAGCCATTTTAAAAAAAGTTTTTATGTTTTGTAAAATTCCATTGTGCTGTCACGTGTGTGACAGTATAGTTTGTTTATTGCGAAATATCGCTGTGTAAAAGGTTAGCCCTTGCCATCACATGAGCTCACGTGACGTGGTGGTAGTCTGTAGTCAGCTTAACGTGCATATTTTGTATTGGGTTTTAAGGGTATCAAGGATACATTTTCGTGAAATTAACTCTATTATAGATTTTGAAAACTGTTTTTCACAGAAAACTTGATAATACTATAGAATAGTATATACATGTATATTATTATATCTGATTAACAGAAATTTAAGCATCAACTGAACGAATTTCAGGCATAATTCCCGACTTTTCCGATTGCAACGCCCCACATTCTCTGCTTTTTATTCCTTATACATGTATATATACACATTGTATTTGATAAGGGTAATCGATTTTTGCTTTTAGGCATTAAGTACTGAAACCCAACCTTCTGTTCGAGCCTTGCACTTTATGTACATGTACTTTATTTGGGCTGCCATTTAGGTGTAGGCTAAGTATAAAAATTTCTCCGTCACTATATACAGTTGGATACGTTGATGATGGAGGAATGTATAGCTAATGATGTTGTCCTGTGATGCGTCAAGAGGTCTAGGGTCATTATAATTAAACACCCAAAATGAAGTTAGTAAATAAAGAGGAATAAAATAAAACGATTAAATCACTCATCAACATCCTCAATTCAAATGCGACACCGCAGGCTGCGAAATCTCTCAACAATGAAAATATATAATTACTTACAAATAACGATTCGGCATGATGTCTCACATCATCCCAATCATTAATGAGGATCAATTTGGAGGAGTTAATTAAATCACTTCAAAGTGGTTTGGTGAAAGAATGACAAAATCTGTATAGAAAAATTTGGAATTTTCATTTCAATCCTTGATAAAAATTTATGTAAAACTGTAATTTTACATGAAATCTCTGAATAAACTGTCGCAGTTTGGGTGGGGGGAAGGAGTATATAGAGAGAAGTACATACATGTACTTTTAAATGTATGTGTCAACTATAGCTACCGGTGCCAAACAACAACAATGTATCCCCCATGCACATGTGTTAATTTCCCATGGTCCCCATTTTTCGACTGAACAAAGCCCCTTTTTCTACCCATTGATTCCTTATGTCCATATACCACCAGGATCCAGTTACCGGCGTGTTATCAATTAGACGGTTCCCATTTGTTTGAAAAGGCCCCAAAAAGCACGGTCCGGTCAATTTTCCGTTACCATGCACGACGCTACTTTTAAATTGCATGGTCTCTCTTGATGGACCAACGTGCATGGCAGGGTCCAGATGGGGATCTTCGGGAGAATCGGGACCCAAACTGATCATCAGTGTCACTCAAGAGCCTGTCCGGGGAATTTCGTCAAAACCCATGTCAGGCTGAAGAATTATCACCAGTCGAGGTCACAAAAAAAGTAGGATGTTTTGTTGTTGTCAGGACGTGCAGGGGAGGAAGTACAACGTCGCGCTGGTCATTAGCTGATCATTAGGTCGACAAAACTTGTCGTTTTTCACTAAGAACATTGTCTTAAGAATGTCGTGCTTGTTTCATTTGCATCTATACTTAAAGAGGCCAATGAACACGACGCGCCCCATTCTGCTTAAAAAGTAACTTATGCATGCATGCGTGTGCACACACATGCAGGGTTCTTCCAGAAATGACATTTTAATGCCATTTTAAAGAGATTCTCAACTATGATTTCCCATTCGTCTTTATTTAAATAACTTCAGCATGCATATATACCATATGACCATGTGCAAATTGTTCAACACTTGCACATATAGGCCAACGTTAAAAATCAACAAACAAACGAACAAAACTTGCACATGCAATTGGCACATGCTTCAGTTTTGTTCAACGCGCAGGGCAATTGATGCCGTATTCACACCTAACGGAGATCTGAATCACGCATGCGCACTAAGGCTGTCTAAGGCCCTAGGGCATCCCACAATGCATCTCGCGCGTTAGGCTCCTCCCCATATAGGCGTGGTTTATTCTGCGTCGTGTGAG
>JAQGCC010004637.1:0-12834 GCA_034698905.1 Xestoiulus laeticollis | reverse complement strand
TTTTGTATTGCGTTCTATGGAAATGAATTGGGACCTGGATAATTGATCCTTAAAAGCGGCTGTTCCTTATATGCGAGGTTCTTATAAGCGGCGGGCACTGTAATTACAAGTTACGTGTCAAAGTTTTGTGGAACACAATATTTTATATCGGTGGAGTTTACGAGTAATTTCACTTGTAATTATTAGACCATACTTTTTGTGGAATAGGGCCCAGGAAACATATACCAAAGAGGCCCCAAAATCCCAAGAAAGCCCCAAAAGATCCCAAAAAAAGTACCAAAGAGGCCCCAAAAAGCAAGGAAGAGGAAAAGAGCTAGGGGTCTAATCGATCCATGACAAAAATTCGAAAGATCATCCTACTCCCCCCCCCCAATCTATCCCCCAATCCAACCCCCAACTATATCCAGACATGGGTTTTGATGTAAAATAAAAAATGCTCCAAGAGGCAAAAGCGCCGTTGCGTGCTAATGGAAGGATGTTATGCTAATCGAGCATCTGTCGCCATTTCCGAAAACTCCATTAGCGAGAGCGACTTTGCCTCAAAACTATATTTAATGGGGCTTATTTCTGGGGGGGGAGGGGGGGAAAGGGCTTCTAGTGGAACGACAGCAGTTTAATACGGTAGCAGCTTAGAGAAGTGGAGGAGGGACCATCAGGAGGGGGAAATCCCGTTGGGGGGGGGGGGGAATTGGGAGGGGGAATATAACACCCTCAACAAGGAGCGCCATCTAGTGGTGAAAGAGAGCATGGCGCCTTAATTAATGGGTCTTAAGGGGTCCTTTAGGCCTATAGTTCAGGGGCCATCCACATAGGGGTGATTTTGGACGGCTCTCGATATAAGGAACTACAATAGTCTCTCGGTATAACGAACGGTATGGCCGGTCGTATCACTAACACAATACTAAATGATTCTCGATATAACGAAGAGCGGCTGGACCCGAAATGTCTATAACGAAATGTATATTTGTCTCTCGATATAACGATCGTTATTGCCGGTCCCACAATGCTGAAAGACTCTCGATATAACGAACATAGCAGTTGGTTAAGACAAAAATTCCTATACCTCTCATGTATAAGGCTCCCTGTATAACGAACCGCTCGATATAACGAACAAAGCTGATTGTCACGACCAAAATGTCTATACCTGTAATGTATGTGCTTCTTTGTATAACGAACCGCTCGATATAACGAACAGAGCTGCTTGTCATGACCAAAATGTTTATACCTGTAAGGTAAAACACATGCACTTATGCTCGATATAACGAACTAACGTCTCTTCCTCTTGGCGTTCGTTATATCGAGAGTCGACTTGGCCATGGGTTGAGACGAAGCCAAGGCAAAGTAGTGAATTTTTATTTCCCGGACTTTGGTACCATTAAAAAGTACATTAATCAATCTTCAAGATTAAGGCCATCTTTTATACTATTTTTAAAAATGAATAATTGTTAATATAAAACATGGTGGATATCAGAAAAATAGGTTTGAAAACATTGACGAAATAAGGGACGAAGTGCAGACAGAACTCGAGCTTCTTTTCGGTAAAAATAGAGAGATATTAATCTTATATAAATTCATTTAATTGTATAAAATTTAGTGCACAGCAATATCTGGTTGCGCTTTTTTAAAAAGCTGTAAAAAGGGGGAAATAAACTTACCGTTTTTATATCATTTTGGAGCCGGAATACATTCCTCGTCGTTTGTTGATAATATTTAACGAAATTTCATTCAAAAGTCTAGATTTTCATGAAAAAAACTAGGTTTTAAATAACCAAAAATGGCAAAATTTCCCAAATGTCGGCCATCTTGTTCGAAATTACAATTCGTGTTCCAACGTTGCCATGGTTACCCGTTCTGTTTTCATTCTTGGAACGTGCGCGCTGACGTCATCACGTGCAGTATTCACGCGCACGCTGACGTCATCCCATAGCGATCCTAACCATACAGAAATTTGCATTCGCTACATGGTTAGATAATGAAAAAAAGTGTCTTATTGAAATTGTTAATCTTAAGACACTATTGAAAAGTGTCTTAAGATTAATTCTCATTTTTCTTGTCTTAAGACACATTGTTCTCCCAGAAATAAATGTCTGCACATTTGTGATAACTAACTGTATGTGGAAAATATTGAATTTCCCTGACTTTCACAAAATTCCCTGACTTTCCTCTGACCAATCCCAGCTCCAGATGCAAGCTAAACTGCCATAGATGGCGCTGGGTTTATTTAAATCCGTTTCCACTCAATTAATATTGATTCATGACATTTGCGAGTAAATATACCATCCGGAAGTGACTTCAAATGAACCGGAAGTGGCTACTGCAGCGCCACCATTTCAAACCCTCCTTTTCTCATGAGACCTCGTATTATGTCAATGGCAAACCGCGAGCAATTCTGTAACTACATCATTTATGAGGGGGGGTGAGAAGGTGGGGGTGGGAGGGGTTTGAAACACGCTCGTTTTGACCTTTGACCCCTCTGCCTCTCAGTTCTAATCAGCTGAAATCACTCGAATAAATTGCCCTTCCTTCCGACATTGATTTCATCAACAAATAGGCCACTTTAACCCACCCCTTCCCACCCACTTTATCCCCTCTGATTTTCAATGGAGGGCCCATGGTCCCTGGAGGATTGGACCTCATCATGGCGTGTGAATCACTTTTCACAGCAATTTACTTACCGGAAGTGACGTCATTTTTATCCGGAAATACAGGAATTAATTTTAAGAATTGTGGAAATCCTTTAAAATTCCCAAAAAGTCTTACACCACTCATTTTCTATAATGTTAGGGGTACTCAAGTTCATCATCGTACATCTGAAATTTCGTATTATTTCGTAAACAGGCTCGTGCGTTCTAAAATAGATTTTTAGAACGCACGTGCTAGATTTTTAGAACTAAAAATCGATTTTTAGAACGCGCGTGATAGATTTTTAGAACGCGCGTGATAGATTTTTAGAACGCACGTGATAAATTTTTAGAATTAAAAATCGATTTTTAGAACGCACGTGATGCATTTTTAGAATACACGTGATAGATTTTAGAACGCACGAGCCTGTTTACGAAATAATACGAAATCTAAGATGTACGATGAAGAATTTGAGTACCCCTAATATACGCGTATTATAAATAAACATACAAATATTCAATTTCAACTTTTTATTAAAAAATAAATTAAACAATAAGACATTTATTTTCAAGAACAAGAATTTATTAAAACATTTTTTGACGTTTTTATTTAAATATTTATAATATATATATAATGTATGCGCTTGAATAAATTCAGAGTTTTACAATAACTTGGAAATGGCTAAAAAATTCGGCATCAGAAAACCAAAAAAAAAAAAAAAGGTGAAATATTTCAAACATTTTCCACTACAAATTCAATAAATTCATCCCTAAATCAATAATTTATTTTAAAATAAATATATTTATGAATAAAAAAAAAACATCTGTCACGTAAATCAGAGAAAAACCTTATTTTTGCAAGAAAAATTTGAATTTTAGTAAAATTCGATATGCCAAAAATAAATATTTCTCCCATAAAATTCACAAAATTTTACACAATTGCTTTCCATAAAATCCTTCATCAAACAAGAGGACCCTGAGATTAAATAAGTTGGGCCCCCAAACACACAAAAATCGACTTGTTTTTTCGGAAAGGGCAGTTTGGTTGTCCGCTAGGGGGCAGCACTGCTCATTTAGTACGATTCCGGTATCTGGTCACACTGAAATTTCCACAGACTATCATGACGTCACGTGAGCTCATGTGATGACACGCGTAAAGCCGGCTCTAGAAGATCATGACGTCAAGTGAGCTCATGTGATGACACGCTTAAAGCCGGTTGTAGACTATCGTTATGTCACATGATTTCATGTGATAACACACTCGTAAAGCTGGCTCTAGAAGATCATGACATCACGTCACGTGAGCTCATGTGATGACATGCGCGCTTAAAACTTGCTCAGGACTATCGTCCCGTGTGTTACAGGGTTCGTACATGTCCTTGAAACTCCTTGATGTTCCAGAGGTTCCAAAACCGCATATGAACCCAAATGGTTCCAGAACCACACATGGACCCAGAGGTTCCAGAACCACTGGACTTAGGCGAGGTTCTTAGTCGTCTGCTCCAGCAACCGCCATGTCGTCTTACGAGCTTCTCGATAGTCTTGCGAGTGGACTTGAACCTCGCAAACGCAACCAGACACAGGAACCACTCGTCGAATATCGACGACCGCAGCGCCGCGGACAACCGCATCAGAGAACCAGAACCACCGCGTTCCATCGCCGATGATTCCGCGAACCTTATCGTCTAACGAAGTTGTGGCTTTTCCACGTTCCCGAACATTCCCGAATATACTTCCGCGCCCTTCCCGTAAATATATATATATATATCTCCATTTTTATTCGCTTCGGTGGTGGTTAAGGGCCTTTTGCGGATTGCGGAATCAGCGCGGTTCCATCGCGTTCATTAACTGGGCGTATCGGACACGATTTCGTTGGACGCAGTCCTCATTGGTGCAGGCGATGGAACGCGTTTGGGTTGCACGTAGGGGGCGTAGCGGTTGAGGTTCAGTCCTGGAAGCATGGGTCTTGGGAAGCGGAAGTTGTCGCCCGGATATCCCGGAACCATTTGTGCCGCGGCCGCCTGCGTCGGAATCAAGAAGTTCAGACCGTGGAGCGCGGTCCACTGGTTCCACAAATGCGAGGAGACGGAAACCGCCGGCGCGTTCCCGCTCGCGGCCCTCAGGTTTCCGCCGTAGAGCTGCGATACGGACGACGGCGGCAAACCCGTGGCGAACATGTCCATTCCTCCTGCGGAACCACCGCTTACGCCGGCGCTGCCACCAGGGGGAAACTGGGGCCTCCAGAAGAACTGGGCGCGCTGGGTGGCCAGGAGGGCCTTGTCCATCATGGCCAAATGCGACATTGTGGCCGCGTCCAGTTCCGTGTCGCCGAAGGTTCTTAGAGGGGACCTCGAGTACGTGTGCTCCGTGATCATGCTTTCCATCGTCTCCCTGAAACGGAATCGAGAGGAAAGGGCCGTTAGCGAGTATCGGCTGCATACGGGAATTCCCATTCATCTCTGCTGCGGAACCAAGATGGTTGCCGCAGGGACAAAGGGCCTGCGAGAATGTCTGAAGCTTGGGTGGGGCTGTTATACGAGTTAGGACCATTACAAGAGCAAATATGGTTTTTAAATCGCTACTAAAAGTGCTAATTTAACCTTTTGAAAAATTGGGAACTTCATACTAAGGTTCTCAATTGAACCTTTTGGGCTATGTTGAACTTTTAGAATCCCGTATAAAGGTGCTATATTTAACATTTTTTGAAAACTTAGAACCCGCACTAAAGTTCTTTATTAAACTTTTTTTGAAAATATATGGAACCATCATTTTTAATAAGGGAAAAATTCCTCTTGAAGGGAAAAACCCTCTTAGGGAAACTTACTCATGAAGGGAAAATCCCTCTCGAAGAGAAAAATCTATCATGAATGGGAAATCCATCCTGCAGGAAAAACTCCTCTTCAAGGTAAAAATACCTCTCGAATTGAAGATTTCTCTCGAAGGGAAAAACCCTCTTAGGGAAATTTCCTCATGAAGGGAAAATCCCTCTCGAAGAGAAAAATCTATCATGAATGGGAAATCCATCCTGCAGGGAAATCTCCTAATTAAAGGTAAAAATACCTCTCGAATTGAAGATTTCTCTCGAAGGGAAAAATCCCTCTTTAAGAGAAACTTCCTCTCGAAGGGAAACTTCCTCTTGAGGGAAAATCCCTCTTGCAGGGAAACTTCCTTTCGAAGGGAAACTTCCACTTGAGGAAAAATCCCTCTCGAATGGAAAATTCCACTCTCCGAGGAAAAATTCTTCTTGAAGGGGAAATTCCTCTCGAAGGGGAAATCCCTCTTTTAGACAATTTCCAGTTGGTTGATAAGGGTCCCTTCCCAGGGGTTAGCGTTTAGCCGTTTTGGGCGCAAATGGGCCTGAAGTCATGAAACAGACCTCTTGAGGGGGAAATCCCTCTTGAAGGAGAAAAACCTTCTTAGGAGAATTTCCTCTTCAAGGGAAAATTCCTCTAGAAGGGGAAAATCCCTCTAGAAGGGGAAAATCCCTCTAGAAGGGGAAATCCCTCATGTAGGCAAAATTTCCATGTAGTTGATAAGGGCTCTTTCCCAGGGGTTGGCGTTTAGCCGTTTTATGGCGCAAATGGGCCTAAACTCGTCAAATAAAGGCGGGTTGCTGCTCGGTTTTGAATTTGGGGGCCTAGGACCCACCGTTTTGAATCGAATCGATCGACGGGCATGCATGACGACAATCACCGAGGAAAACATGGGGCGTCTTGCCAAAAGCCGCCTGTAACTTACATGTACCTCTCAAACTCGGTGAGACGAGACGAGTCCCGGAAGCCCTTTGCGAAAGGGTTGCTGTCTATTTTCAACTTGGTTATCTGTTTTAAGGGTAAAAATTTTAAAAAAATTAATCACGTGCAAGACGACAGCGTTTGTCGTTAACTGAACTGATGTAACAAGTTAGCGGCCCTTTCAAACGTAACGTTTGTAACTTGCGCGCTAGCGGGTTGGTAAGGGCATGTTTAGTTTTTTAATATGACAAAGGCACAAAATTGAGTTTGGGTTAGATTTGCACGACATTTGGGCAATTTTGTGTGTGGGTTCTATGTTTTTTTGATAAATGCATGGATATTTGACTTGACATGCATGGGCTTATTAGAGACTTGTGCTCAATGGGGAATGTGGCATACATGGACGTATTAAGTGTCATGCATGCATCGCATCATATGAAAATTGCAATGCATGGACTTGATGAAAGCACGCGGTCAGTTTGAATTTCACATACATGGTTGTTTGGTGCTATGAAAATTGTCATGCATGCACATGTTATGAAATTTGTCATGCATGGACTTGCTGAAAACACGTGGTCAGTTTGAATTTCACATACATGGTTATGTTTGGTACCATACATGGGCTAAACTAGAAACTCGTGGACATCCCATGCATAGACATATATGTAAAAGGAAAACAGCCATGCATGGAATTATAAGAAACAGATCGATGCTCAGGTAAAAAGCCATACATGGATTCTTGGACAGGTTGAAAAATCTTATGCATGGACATGTTAGAAATACATGCTCATCTATTCTAATACATGGACATATCAGAAACACATGCTCAGTTGGAAAATCCCATACATGGTTATATCATTTGCGCCATACATGGGCTAAATTAGGAACTAATACACGTATGGAAAATTGCCATACATGAAAATATTAGATTCCATGCATGGGCGTATTAGGAAAAGTGCCATGCATTGACAAATTAAAAACTAATGGACAGGTAGTAAAATCCCATACATGGGCAAATTGGAAAAATCGCCATGCATGCACATATAAGAAACACATGTTCAGTTGAAAAATCCCATACATGGAGATTTTATGAGTGTCATGCATGGAATAAATTAGAAATTGTAGCATCCCATTCATGGATATATAGGAAAATTTCCATGCATGGAGATTTCACGAGTGTAATGCATGGAATGAATTAGAAATTGAAGCATGGGTGGGAAAATCCCATTCATGGATATATTGGGTAAATTACTATGCATGGACATGCATGGGGTTACATTATTTGAAATACGGTAGTAGGTGTTAGCATCAGAAATTGTACAACATGTAAAATACAGATCTAGAGGATGAACATTAATAATATCTAAAATGCATAATCCATTAATCCTAGTTGTCTGAATCTTAATTGTACGTCTAGACTATGAATTAATGAAAAATCGGATGAAAACCGAAAATTAAGTTTTTCATTTTTTTTTTTTTTTATGACATGCAATCAATTAAGTTTAAGATTTGTGGTTTTTTGATATGAAACTCACCAGTTGGTTTTGATAGGCCGTGACAGCCGTGAAAATGGTCTCAGTGAAGATAAAGGTCCTGAACTCTTCGACCTCGAGGTCAGTGACCGGTGAAGTGGACGCGGGGTCACGCTTTTTTACGAGGTGGATCCTGGGTTGATATCTGTGCATTGAATTCAACACGATCTGGAAAAAGTACAAGGGTTTGGAACCTTTAAAAAATATTGAACCTTTCTTGTAATCTCAAGCCACCCCAACTTTAAAGGTTCCATTACATTCAATACACTATGTAAGAACACTTGGAACCATTATTCGTGTCATACTCAGACTTTTGAATTTATTGATTCTTATGTAAAGGTTCTTTAGAGAACCTTTTTTAAAGCACTGAAATACGACAAAGATTTCCTGTTGATTCAAAAAAGATTTTGGTGACACTTTAGCCAATAAGGGTCAGCTTTATCAAATAAGGTTCAACTTTATCCAATATAAGGTTCAGCTTTATCCAAGATTATTTTGACCTTTATCCAAGGGGCTATAAGTTGTACAAAGGTTCAATGTTTACAAAAGGTTCAATAAAGAGCCTTTGTAGAAGTTCTTTTCGTTTTTAAAATGGCTCTTTAAGTTGTACAAAGGTTCAATTAAGAGCCATTGCAGAAGTTCTTTTCATTTTTAAATGGACTATTTAAGTTGTACAAAGGTTCAACTTTATCCAAGAAGGTTCAACTTTATCCAAGAAGGTTCAACTTTATCCAAGAAGGTTCATCATGACACTTACAAAGGTGCAATTTTGCTGAAACTTTTTAAGAGGTTCTGTTTGAACCTTTTAAAACATTGTAATTTAAAATCACACAGAACCCCTAAAAAGGTTTGGTAAGGAACCATTTGAAAATATCGAACTTTTAAAAAAAAATGAACCTTTATATAACTTAAAGAGCCCCTTTAAATATGAAAAATATACTTCTACATAGGCTCTTTATTGAACCTTTTGCAAACCATTTAGAACCTCTACCAGTATTTCATCAAAACTTTTAGAAATATTGAACAGTTTGTAAACATTGAACCTTTTGGCAACACTGAACCTTTCTACAACTTAAAGAGCCCGTTTAAAAACGAAAAGAACTTCTACAAAGGCTCTTTATTGAACCTTTTGCAAACCATTTAGAACCTCTACCGGTATTTCATCAAAACTTTTGGAAACATTAGAGACATAAAAAGGTTATCTAATGAACCTTTAGATATACTTTGGAACCCAGCAGCTAAAGGTTCGATAACGCGCCTTAAAAGGTTCAGAGAGAGCAGCTACATGTAGGTTAATCCTTTTGATACAGCTTAGTAGCTTCCAGCCTCGCTCTTCTCCTGAACTGCGCATGCTCGTTGACCCCAACTTCCTTCTCTTCAAATGCAAATAAGCGACAGCTGACTTAATAATATATCTGTATAAATAATATATTTTTATCTCCTCTTTGATGTTTTTTTGTGCGTGCGCACAGCACACGTACGAGGAGCTTCTCTTTGTGCTAATTAATGCAACGTCAATTATTCCGTCGTGATTGCGTGACGGCGTAACGCCTCGCCAAAACGGAAGTCAATGAGGGCAATCACCAGTTTAGCCGAAAGCTTCCTGCGATTAAGTCAACATCGGTAAATCACGCAAAAATGGGCTCAATGAGGAGCAATATGGGGATAATGGGAGGGAACACACCATGTCGCTTTCTATTATATACTACGTGTACTATAGTAAGCTACTGACACGAGATATAGTTTAAAAAAAAAAAAAAAAAATATGGGAATGTTTCGTGTTCTAGAATGTGTTTTAAAAAGTGTTTCAGAACGTGTTCTAGAGCGTGTTCCACAATGTGTTTTAAAACGTGTTCCAGAATTTGTTTCAGAACGGGTTCCACAATGTGTTCAAGAGCGTGTTCTAGAAAATGTTTCAGAACGTATTCTAGCGTTTCAGAATGTCTTCTACAACGTGTTTCGGAAAATGTTTCAGAATGTGTCCTATAGTGTCCCACAATGTGTTTTAAAACGTGTTCCAGAATTTGTTTCAAAACTGGTTTCGCAATGTGTTCTAGAACGTGTGTTCCACGTGTCACACCACGTGTTCTATTGAATGTTTCGGAACGGGTTCCACAATGTGTTCTAGAGCGTGTTCCAGAAAATGTTTCAGAACGTATTCTAGCGTTTCAGAATGTCTTCTACAACGTGTTCCGGTAAGAGGTTTCAGAATGTGTCCTATAGTGTCCCACAATGTGTTTTAAAACGTGTTCCAGAATTTGTTTCAGAACGGGTTCCACAATGTGTTCTAGAACGTGCTCCACAAATGTGTTCCACAACGTGTTCCAGAAAATGTTTCGGAACGTGCCCTATAGTATCCCACAATGTGTTTCAGAACTTGTTCCACAATGTGTTCTAGAACGTGTTCCACGTCTCAAAGAACGTGTTCTATTGAATGTTTCAGAACGGGTTCCACAACTTGTTCCAGAACGTGTCCTATAGTGTCCCATAATGTGTTTTAAAACGTGTTCAAGAATTTGTTTCAGAACGGGTTCCCCACAATATATTCTAGAACGTGTTTCACGGGTGTTCCAGAGCGAGTTCCACAATGGGTTATACAACTTGTTCCAGAAAATGTTTCAGAACGGGTTCCACAATGTGTTCTAGAGCGTGTTCCACAATGTGTTCTACAACTTGTTTCAGAACGTGTCCTATAGAGTCCCACAAAGTGTTTTAAAACGCGTTCCAGAATTTGCTTCAGAGCGGGCTCCACAATGTGTTCTAGAACGTGTTCCACGTGTGTCCCAGAAAGTTCCAGAAAGTGTTCCACATGTCCCAGAACGTGTTCTATTAAATGTTTCCGAACGGGTTCCACAATATGTTCTAGAACGTGCTTCACGTGTGTCCCAGAAAGCGTTCCACTTGCGTTCCAGAAAGTGTTCCACATGTCCCGGAACGTGTTCTGTTAAATGTTTCAGAATGAGTTTCACAATGTGTTCTAAAACGTGTTCCACTGGCGTTCCAGAAAGTGTTCCACATGTCCCAGAAGGTGTTCTATTAAATGTTTCAGAATGGGTTCCACAATACGTTCTAGAACGTGTTCCACGTGTGTTCCAGAAAGTGTTCTATAACGTTTTCCAGAAAACGTCTTAGAATGTGTTTCCTAGTGTTCCAGAATGTCTTCTACATCGTTTTCCGGAAAATGTTTCCGAACATTTGCTCTAGAGCATGTTCCAGTACGTGTTCAATAGCGTGTTAAAGAATGTGTTCTGGAGCATGTTCCTGAACATATCTGAAAACGAGCTTCAGATCATGAATGGTTCTAGGTTACAGAATAAGTCTTGTAAATTCGATCTATTGTTCCATGAGGTGTTTCCCAAAACGTGTTCTGAAAACGTCATCCAGAACATTAACTGAAATGTATTCCAATTTAACATGTTAACGTATATGAGTTCTGAAATGCATCTTGGAAATGTGTTTCCAGAACGTGTTCTTGGAAAAACGCGAGCTTTTTAACATTGTTGATTTCATATTGCAATGCATTTTAAACAATTCCATGACACAAGCACTTTACAAAATGTTAGTGTTCCTCAAAAACGTTCTCTGTGCTCTCTGAAGTGTTCTCGGCGTTCTACGAAGTGTTCCCAGATGTGTTCTGGAGCCTCTATTGGCGCGAAATTCACAGAAAATACTCTTTAAACTCAATATTTAAATGCTAAAAATGCGACCAACTGACCTGTCCGTGCTTGTCCATTTCGTTGTTGGTCAGCTTGACCTTTTCGAAGGAGACGACCTGTTTCTTGAGTTGGTCTCCGGTGAAAGGTGAATCTGGATGCATGTAGAGCCTGGATGGGGCCGGGGGGTCAGCCTTGCCGGCCACCAGCCACGCTGACCGGTGGTAGGCGTAACGGTACCTCTTGTTGTCCACGGGCACAATGTCCATGAGGACGGCGTACTTTGTGTCCGGTACGATTCCTGTGAATGAGACTCTCACTGTTGGAAACATCCTCCTGCAAACAGAAGAAAAGACAAAAGGTCAGATAGGGGCCTCTTGACCACCACCATTTTGTAATTGATAGTGTTTTAGTGACCATTAAGGCTGAACTAAACACCCCCCTTATACCTATGGGGAAATTTCTTGACGAACCCAGCGTCTTTTCTAATTAAAATTCTGGGGGTAAAAAAATTGGTAAAAATTGTGTTTTCATAGATCTAGGGCATAGAGACCATGATTTTTTTATGAAAATGTCTGGTTATTTTTAAAATTAATAAATTAGATTTTTATTTTTAAATTTCGCGAGTGTTTTGCACGGTCTTGCTGCCACCTGGTGTGAGCTACCTGCAATTTATAGTCGCGTTTCTCAAATTTATAGATTACATGCTTAATATTGAAGATGAGTTAATATAAATGTTATCTGTGCCCTTAGCTGCATAAATTAATTCATGCTTTTAAAATTAAAACGCACACTTTTAACTGGTGGAATTAATTTGCTAATCTCGTAACAAAATTCAAATTCACGAAAAACGCCTGTAGCTGACACCAGGTGGCATCGAAGACTTAGCCACGTGACATCCCAATTTAAAAATGTATTCTTATTTATTAAATTTAAAATTTAAGGTGCCATTTTCATAAAAAAAACATGGTCTCTGTGCCCTAGATCAATGAATTCAGTATTTTTATCAATTTTTTTCTGCCCCCCCCCCCCCAAGAATTTGATTTATAGAAAATGCACTGGGCTCGTCAAGAAATTTACCCGTAGGAATGGGGGTGTTTAGTTAAGCCTTAATTGGGCCATTTTCTTGTTAATATTCAACGAAATGCACGAAAAGGACCCAGAAACAATCCATATGACACCACGAAAGACAAATTGCCATTTGGTTTTTAGAAGAGTAATGGTCAATTTGTCCAAAGTGACCCTAATTTTCCCCACTTCGTCATACAGAACAGCTGATAGGTCTTAATCCACT
>JAQGCC010004636.1:0-12834 GCA_034698905.1 Xestoiulus laeticollis | reverse complement strand
TCTTTCAAGATTTCTTACAGATTCTTTCAAGATTTCTTACAGATTCTTTCAAGATTTCTTACAGATTCTTTCAAGATTTCTTACAGATTCTTTCAAGATATCTTACGAATCATTCCAAGATATCTTACAAATAATTCTAAGATTCTAATCATTCTAAGAGTAAAAACATAGTACTATAGTGCTATCAGCGATTGAAGAATCGCTTTATTCTAGAAGGAATCTAGGATGATTCTGGAATGATTCTAGAATCAATGATTGCAATCGAACATCTTGTTTTCGATACCATTCAGAGCTCATTGAAACCAAGAATGATTCTAGAAAAGACAAACTCGTTTGTGTCCTTGATTCATGCTAGAATCATGTAATGCTCTATTCATTGATGCGCCGCTGTACTATATGTGGGGATGCATCGCGAATCGCAGGCATGTCTTTAGGAATCATTCTAAAATGAAGCGATTCTTTAATCGCTGAGAGTACTTTGTTTTGATTCTTTAATCGCTGAGAGTACTATGTTTTTACCCTTTGTCTTTTCAAGAATCATTCTTGATTTTAATGAGTTCTGAATGGTATCGAAAACACGATGTTTGATTGCAATCATTGTATCCAGAATCATTCTCGAATTAAGCGATTCTTTAATCGCTGATTGCACTATGTTTTTACTTTTTCTCTTTTCAAGAATCATTCTTGATTTTAATGAGTTCTGAATGGTATCGAAAACACGATGTTTGATTGCAATCATTGATTCCAGAATCATTCTCGAATTAAGCGATTCTTTAATCGCTGATTGCACTATGTTTTTACTTTTTCTCTTTTCAAGAACCATTCTTGGTTTTAATGAGTTCTGAATGGTATCGAAAACAAGATGTTTGATTGCAATCATTGATTCCAGAATCATTCTCGAATTAAGCGATTCTTTAATCGCTGATAGCACTATGTTTTTACTTTTTGTCTTTTCAAGAATCATTCTTGATTTTAATGAGTTCTGAATGGTATCAAAAACAAGATGTTCGACTGCAATCATTGATTCCAGAATCATCCCAGAATCATTCTAGAATTACGCGATGCTTTAATCGCTGATAGTACTATGTTTTTAACCCTAAAATGTATTGAAAATAAATCTTTTCAAGATTTCTTAAAAATCCTCCGAAGATTTTCAGCTGAATAAGCATTAAAAATTGTCACATTTTGTTAAACTTTAATTATTAATATTTATATATTATATATATAATATATATTATTAATTAAAACTTAATTTAATTAGCACAAAGATCGTGATTCAACACCAGCCTCAGATTTAATTCTCCAATATTTGGCTACATTTAATGACAGTGAAAGATTCAAGATGGGTTATGACAATTTCATGTTTTTTAAAGGATGCACAATCGGAGGATGCGAGTAAGGAAGGTCCTGGAAATCAGGACACTATATTATAAATCAATTAAAATTTATAGCCATTGAAATAAGGCTTTATTTTAATTATAAATGATTGAAAATTAAACTTAAAACAGGGAACTTTGGTCTAACAACTTGTATTACGGAAATTGCGTGACATTCAATGGAGGAATTCCATCGGAATCGCAAATGGCTGAATTAAGAGGCAAGTTTTAAATTATGTGATATAAAAGTAGATGAAATTTTGACATGTATTTTTTTTTTTTTTATAAATTTTAATAAAGTGGCCGGTTTGATGATGTACACTTATAAGCAGACACTTTATGTTGACATTTGGAGATCCCAGAGTTTTGTGGCTCTCATCCACGAACCGAATACAGCACCAGTTTTGAGTAATCCTAGTGATCTCATCGTTGGATATCCAGGAGATGATCTCATTATACTCATTTCAAAAGTTAACAAAACAAACATTGAATGGATACAACATTTGGAGGGATTTTTAACAGATTTTATGCAAAACCGTTGAACATTTCTTACAAATTCATCTAATATTTCTTGCAAATTCATTTAAGATGTCTTACAAAGCTTTTTACAAAGATGTCTTACAAATTCTTTAAAGACTTCTTGCACATCCAACTAAGATTTTTTGCTAATTCTTCAGATTTCTTACAAATCTTTCCAAGTTGTCTTATAAATTCATTTAAGATTTTTTGCAAATCCTTTCAAGATTTCCTACATATCTTTTCAGTATTTCCTGTAAATTCCTCAAGATGTCTTACAAATCTTTCCAAGATTTCTTACACATTCTTTAAAGATGTCTTGCAAATTCTTTAAAGACTTCTTGCACATTCATCTAAAATTTCCTGTAAATCTTTCACAGATTTCTTGCAAATCATTTCAAGATTTCTTATAAATCTTTCCAAATTGTCTTACCAATTCATTTGAGATTTCTTACAAATCCATCTAATATTTCTGTCAAATTCATTTAAGATTTCTTGCAAATCCTTTCAGGATGTCTTGCAAATTTTTTAAAGACTTCTTGCACATCCATCTAATATTTCTGACAAATTCATTTTAGATGTCTTTACAAACCTTTCCAAGATTTCGTAGACATCTTTTCAAGATGTCTTACAAATTCATTTAAGATTTTTTGCAAATCCTTTCAAGATTGTCTGTAAATCCCTCAAGATGTCTTACAAATCTTTCCATGATTTCTTACACATCCTTTAAAGATGTCTTACAAATGCTTTTAAGACTTCTTGCACATCCATCTAAAATTTCCTGTAAATCTTTCACAGATTTCTTGCAAATCATTTCAAGATTTCTTACCAATCTTTCCAAATTGTCTTACAAATTCATTTGAGATTTCTTACAAATTCATTTGAGATTTCTTACAAATCCATCTAATATTTCTGTCAAATTCATTTAAGATTTCTTGCAAATCCTTTCAGGATGTCTTACAAATTCTTTTAAGACTTCTTGCACATCCATCTAATATTTCTGACAAATTCATTTTAGATTCCCTGTAAATCCCTCAATATGTCTTACAAATCTTTCCATGATTTCTTACACATCCTTTAAAGATGTCTTACAAATTCTTTTAAGACTTCCTGCACATCAATCTAAGATTTCCTGCAAATTCTTCACAGATTTCTTACCAATCCTTTCAATATATCTTACCAATCTTTTCAATATTTCTTACACATCTTTTCATTATTTCTCGCAAATCATTCCAAGATTTAACACAAATCCTTTTCCAGGACAATTTCTTGCAATTCTTTAAAAACCATCTATTTTCATCAACAATTTCAGAAAGATTACATCCTTAAACCCCCTCCTTTCTCCAGTAAGTGCATTGAGAGAGGTCCCCCATCAAAATACAACGAAAGTTTTGTGCAATCCATGCCATCGATGCCATTTTTGTACACATTAGAGGTGAAATAATCGAAATGCAAATTGCCACAATTTCATTAGGTTCTAATCTTTATAATCATTAAATAATTACATGTATTAAACAGAACTGTGCGCAAAATTGCATACAAGACCTAGCCAATCGTTACTGCAATTGCCAGATTCCCAAAATACCAATTAAGGAGAATTCAAACACCACGACCTTATGTTACGGTGAATTAAAAAAATTCCATAACTGAAATTTTACTATGAAATTTTACTATAAAATTTTATAAAAATGTATTAAAAAATTTTTAGATTGTCCACGAATACCTAAAGAAGAGTTGAAAAAGTTATGCGGATGTCGAAAGCCGTGCTCGTAAGATATTTAAACATTCGCGGTCACGGGTTGGATTTCATCTAAGCTGAAAGCTGATTTCAGCCAAGATGAAATCCATTCCATGACCCCATTTAACATACATCAATAAACTTTAAAATTCACAAAATACTGAAATTTCAGACATTGTTTTAAATTTAGATATTCGACATACACCAAGGAAAAATTCATCCGGAAGTCAGCAAAATTTATCGGACAAGAATTTCAGGTAATTTGTTTAAAATAACTAAAAAAAAACTGACTAACAAGAAGATAACAAGACTAACAATAAGAACATTTTACCCTCTAACTACTAAATATTATAACTTATTATTTTAACTAACAGAAAGATGTAGCTAACCAATATAACGACTCCACCACCGGCGAGCAAGTGAACAATATGATGTAAATTTGTTATAAACTTGTAATTGTTTCTTACACAAACACTACATTTTTTTAAATAAAACTATAAATTTTAATTTATAATCTAACAGGAAAGCTTTTGGGTTTGCAAGACTACAGGTGAAATACGCTTCCAACATCGTTCAAGTGACCCGCGAAGTTAGCGTATACGAGGTAAAAGTATAACTTAATATTTTTTAAAGGACCCATTGCTTACAGAATTTAGGAAACCCCCCCCCCCCCCCAAGAACAGTATTTCAAGTTAAAAAATGTGATCTGGACATAAAGTTCTTATCATTGTAAAAAATTGTAAAATCTTACAAATCGGCATCTACGAGTATAAAAGACTTCCTGGAAATAAGCCCTAACCTAAGACAAGTAAAACTAACCCAAAAACCCATTGTTTTTGTGCTAAAAAGATTTCTTTAGGTCCTATCACATTATAAATTGTAATTACATGTATATAAAACCCCTAAATATCTGCATTTCCGCAATGCATTACTGCTATGTGTGATTGCCTATTTTCAGGGGCAGAAAGCATTCTAGATTTGGCATCTTTGGGTGCCCTTTGATTTTTTAAAAAAATATGATACTTTTAGATGTTCATTCCTGTGCTAAAAATATTAACTTTGGTCCCAATTTACATTACATGTATATAAAGCCCCTTAACATCCAGCATTTACTCGATGCTCAGGTGCTATGCGTGATTGCCTATTTCAAGGGGCAGCATTACTTCTAAATTTACCATTTTTAGGGGCCCTATGAGTTTGAAACTATAGGATTAATTTCAAAACGTTGAAGAATTATGCCCTAACCTAACTCAAGCCAAAATCATGAATCCTTGTATAATAATCACCATTTAAATCACATTCTACGCTATGTAAAACCATGAAACATTAGCCTTTCCTTATAGCTCAGATGCAATGATTGTTTGCCTATTTCAAGGGGCAGCGTTACTTCTAAATTGACCATTTTTAGGGGCCCAATGAGTTTGAAACTATAAGATTAATTTTAAAATGTTGAAGAATTATACCCTGACCTAACTTAGCCCAAAATCATGAGACCGTGTATAATAACGACCATTTAGGTCCTCTCCATACGATGTTAAACCCCTAAACATTAACTTTTTCTAATAGCTTAGATGCAATGATTGTTTGCCTATTTCAAGGGGCAGCATGACTTTAAGATTGACCATTTCTGGATGTTTTATGACTATAAAAAGACTGGATTGCTATTAAAATGCTAAAGAAATATGTCCTAACCTAACCCAATCCAATCCAAAATATGAACTCCAGGTTAGACAAAACGCATTTAGGACCTATTTCCCCTCCTAAAAACCTGGCTTCTCCTTAAAGCTCATGTGCAATGAGTAATTGCCTATTTCAAGGGGCACAAAACATATTTTTAACACGTGTTAATTTGCGTGTTTCAGTTGGAGACCATGTTAGGGTCAGTTGGAGGTCTTTTGGGACTTTGGATGGGCCTATCAGTGATTTCAATCGTCGAAGGAGTTTTGAATTTATGGCGTACACATTCGCCTAAATTTTGCAGAAAAAAATCCAAATAAGGATTCAGATTTTATAAACCTAGTCCATCTCACAAACCCCTCCCTATAACGAGGAAACCTTGACCTGCCCATGACCCTAATTAGTTCCATGCACGTATAGACCAGCTTTTAAACTTATATCGTTGTTGATTTACACAAAGCCATCAATTTATGATCAATAAAGAGTGTTTTAGCATCGATTTCATGTTTTTATATCGCTCCTCTAAATCAGGTAAAATTGGTTAATAGGATCTTCTTTTCCATTAGGCGACCTAAGCCTCATAGGTTCATAGGGTCATAGGGTCAAAACCCAGTAAAAGGTACATTTTAATGATTATTAATAATGTTATAATTTACTTCAATTATTCCAATCATTGCTTCTAAAAAGCATTTAATAACAAAACTGGCAATACTATTTAGGTCACTATAATCAAAATTTCAGCACAACTTTGTAATAAATCGATTACTAATACCCGTTTATCGATAATAGGCTAGAATTGTGTGTTAATTTAACAGAAATAAAAAAGAGATTAAATGCATTGATTGCACATCAGTTCACATCAAGAGTTCACTAAAAACTTTACATCAGATTTTTTCCAATCAAGAATTAATTAAAAAATTTCAGTTAAATTAGTTTCACTAATGACAATTTAATTTAAGATGAGGTCAATTCGTAGATTTATTTCAACGACTTCAGTGGGAGGAATCGTACAGGTAAACTCTGCAAAAACTTCAACCAGAAAGAAGGTTTGGTGGACCCTCTTCCTGCTTGGATTTTTAATATCTTGTATAGAAATCGGGAATCTTGTGAAAACTTACAGAAGGTGAGCATTTTTTTTTTCACTAACCATATTAACCAATAACAATTCAGCATTTTATTTGTGATGACTATCTTTAAGGTGAAGGGATATTGTTGATTCGTTATAGCGAGCTTTCGTTATACCGAGAGATGTCACGAGAGCAATACAGGAAAGTTCACTATTAGGTTTTTTTTATACCAAGTATAGCCATCTCTCGATATAACGAACGCCAAAGGTGATGTGACAGTCATTCGTTACATCGTACATGCGAGTTAAAGGCAATTAGGTAGGGCCCAGTCACTGTTCGTTATATCGAGAGCAGACTGTATTTCGTTATCAATCCCTGTAAGTAGGCAATTGCTGCTAACCCCTATGCAATGCTGGGTTGTATAGCATTTTGATTTGGGACCAACCCAATCTGTTCGTTATATCGAGAGCTGACTGTATTTGAATTAAAACTAATCATGAACTTGCTAATATTGTTTTCATCTAGGAAATATTTAATTTTTGATAAAGCTCGCAAACCATTAAAATAAACTTGAAATCAACATTTGAAGATTTTCAAATTTTGAATGAAGGTGGTCATCAAATTGATTAAGACTTGTTACCTTGCATATTATTTTATCGAATTTTAATAAGACTTTTTAATAAGAATTTTAATAATTTGTCAAAAAATTTCATTTCAGATATAGAGTAATTGAAAAATCTAGTCTCCAAGTACAAATTCCCCTGGAAATGCCATCAGTAACCATCTGTTTGAACTTGGTCTGTTACATCAAACACAACGTATGCAATATGACCTATGTTAGTGGCCTCGCACAAATTGCATTACAAAATATTGAGACAAAAGATCCAATCACGATTATTATTTCGTTCTAGACGAACTAAAAATCGGCCAAATTGTTTGCACGTGTTCATCATATCAGCGCGTATTGAATTATTTTGCTGAATTTATTTGCCGAAATTCATGTACAATGTACGCGCGTAGGAATTTGTCTGATTTTATTTTCAAAGACGAGTTAGAAATCGTGACTAGAATTAACTACTAGATTAATTAATGAGATTTTTTACAGATTAACGATGGAGAAACGGAGCAAGATAGATTCTTGAACTACTATGCGACTCAGACGGCTTGGGAACGATTGAAGGTTGCAGCGCCAGGTTTTTTCCTTCTCGGAGACTACCATTGTCCTAGCCGTAATTGCGAGTATGTCAAATTTTGTAATTTGTCTCAACTTATCAGATACCTCATTGCAGGCTGAACCTGGTCACTTTATTAGACAAATTTCCAACAGAAAAAATGCAAAAGAGATAACGTGCACCAGTCATAGTACGCAATAGATAGGTGGTCACTATACAGAAACTCCATATAATGGAAACGAATTGCATTAAAACCATTTATTGATACATGGTCACTTTTCCAGGTTTTTCTGATTATGAAAAAAAATTGGTTTGCTGGGTAACTCTGCACACCCAAATATGTGGGGTCCAGCTATCTTGAGCCAAGTTGAACTAATTACAATCGTTCTATGAATTTTGCAGACTCACCATTAGAAATAATTTGTATTTGGGAAATTGCGTCACCTTCGATGGTGGTATGATCACAGAAAATTCATCGGCTGAATCGATCGGTATATGAACAATGAAATTGTTATATAGTGACTAATGGGCACAGGTTTGAATTGAAATAGCGGCGCTTGAAAGTATGTTTGACAGACCAAACAGCGATTTCAGTTTTCTGATTTCTAGATATCGAGAAAAAATTCGCCACACTTCCCAGGTGAAATTAGTTGGTTGGGTTTAGCCCCTAAGACAGCTAAGGCCATAGTGCCCAAAAAATTTAAACACAACCTCATATAATGCAGGAACCCCGGGGCACAGTATAAGGAGTAAACCAGTATGCTAACCTTGTTTTGTTTCCTGTCCCTGACGACTCCTCCCACAGCAGCGAGGTGGCATTTCAAGCATGCCAGGGACCCAAACAAAGCGATGTGCCACTCTACGCTTAGACTCCCCCAGCCTTGAGGTGGCATTGCGGCACTAGACACCAACTTATAAAAATGCAGACACGAAGTCGGCTTACTGATTTACTCCTTATACTGTGCTGGGGGAGAGTCTGGTATGGCCCAGGGGTGAAATGCTTTGTGATTGTTTAGGATAATGTATCGCCTGTCATAAAGGTACGCATTCGCTGGCGTGACTGAAGCGACTTGCGATCGCGATTGTCATCTACTACGAGTCGCTCAATGACTGTTTACGACCTTTTCCCGTTGGAGCGATTTCCTTCGACGCGATCTTCGACTGAAACTGGACGACTCATCACGGGCGACGGCGACGCTACTCCTCCCCGTGCAGTCAGATTGCAGTCGCCGCGATCTGACTAAATAAAGACTTTAATCTGACGTAAATCGGACTTTAATCTGACTTAATAGACATTGATTAGGTAATAATTCAGTGTATACTGTAAAGTTTTGTTCTTGACTAAGGTTTTGTTTTGTTTTATTTGCCACAGTTCGTGGGAGATATGACGAAACCGCAACAAGCGGAAAAAATAGGGCAAAAAAAATACAGCCAAAGGCAAAAGAGAGATCAATTAACTTAAGCTTTACAATACCTGGTTTACATTGTGATACAAATTATTACCCAATAACGTACATTATATCAAAAACATTGTAATCTGCTTGTACATGAAGTCGTGGCAATGAAATCATCACTTTGGGGGCGACGAGCAACTAGCGATTTTTCTGAACTCTGATTGCGGACGCCCGTCGCTCCAGCGAATGCGTACCTTAAGGGTGCTGACTTGAGGTCACGAAAATTGAAACGAAGCTCAGCTCGCGACTAAACTTATCATGATTAGTATACAGCACTCGTGCACCTAATCGTGCACGAGGTACACATGCGTTTTCCACTATTGTGTTTGACGCCTTTGTACTTGTACAAGAAGCAGATCTTGATGCATTGAATTTTGGCACATGTACCATTTGCCACGTTACTTTGAAGGCATAATGCTCCTTTCAAATACCGGATGTGGTCGTCATGAAAATGCTGCATATACTATCATGAAATTCACATTACATATGCTACGCAGAATTACTATAGCTGATTTTTAAATGGTTCCTAAATTGTAAAACTTGGTTCGCTCGGATCCATAAAGATAAATGCAAATTTTTTTTAAAGTATTTTCAGCTGACATAGCGGTATTTCCTCATGGAAGGCTCAGCGACATCTCAAGATCTCGGAGTTTCTTGGCCGTATTACACAAACCCAACACCATGCCAGTGCTTACGAATGCGCGTGACATTATTGTGGGTTTTCCAGGGGATGCTACCACCGTGCTTATCAACAAAGTAAGTGGGGACTAGCACCCACAAGTCTGTGTTTCAATTATTTTGATAGTGGTAGTCTTGTTGTCGGAAGCATGCAACGGCCATGATTTGACCATTTCATATCCAGTCTTGTGTCCATTTTCTGCTTTCAATTTTAGATCGATTATATTAAAAAACCTTTTCCTTATCCGAGCCAATGCGTGGTAGGAAATCCAACTGACGAAGATGGTTACGACTACACTTTTGAGGTAGGCTGGATTATCAGAGCAAAGTTTTATCCTATTCATAGCTAGTCTCCTTCATAGGTTTCTGTTGAAATAACTTGGAGAGAATACTGTAGGTTAAATTAGGTGAAATATCCTTTATTTCACCACGTGCTGAACACAAGAAACATAGGTCCTTCCTCAATGAAGGTTGGCACCAAAGAGACAGAAGGTTTCAAGCAGGGGGTACCAGAATGACCAGTTTGCCTGCCTAGGGTAATGGGCACTATGTGGTATTAATGGCCCTCTCATTTCTAACAGTTTCAAATGTTTATGCAAACGTTGAGGGGGAAAAACCCTTAAAAGTAAGCTCGTGTGAATCCGACCTAATTGTTTATTGCAAACTTTTTTTTCTCCCAATAGAATTGTTTACACACATGTCTTCAATCACTGACCAAACGTTACTGTCACTGTTTCTTGCCCAATACCTTTGAAGAGACCATGTTTCTCAACATGTCACTATGTTACGGTTAGTGCAAACTTAAAACTGACTCGGACATCTCAAGAGCGCGATACTGGCAGGCGGAACATTTGCAAAATGATTTCTGAACAATTATTTTACCTTATTTTAACATAATAGTTGCAGATTGTCCTGCAATACCCAAAGACGAACTGAAAAACGCCTGCGGATGCAAAGAACCATGCCGGTAAAATGCACTTAACAGTGCTACATGTCCATATACAGTAGAACCCCTCATAGCAAATCATCTATTAGCTAATAACCTCTTGTAGTTAATAAAACATATCGGGGGCATTGTATATTAACGAATAACCCCTCCTACTTAATACTTAATAATGGTTTCTTGGAACGGATCGATTTTATAGAACAAACTACCTCTATATAGCGTATTCCCTGCGAAACGTGACTTGAGCACTGGTTTCTTGGGACAAAATAACGATTTTACCTGCGAAAAGCGTACGTCAAAGCATGCAATATCTGATTATATCGGATAATATTATCTGATTCATTATGGTTATCACTTTAGCTGAACCTTCATATAGCACAGTGCACCCCATGGTTCGGTCCCAATGGGGTGCGCTATTCACAGGTTTCACTCTACAACAATTAGGTGCATTTTTTCCGATACATTGATGAATCTTATCATTATAAACTTCAAAAAGATAACCGACCTCTTACCTAATAACCTTTACTAGCTAATATTTTTAATCGGGTCACTTATTAGCTAAGAGGGGTTATATTGTATTAGTACCTTCTAATATAAAATTACTGTATATATATATATATATATATACATGTATAAATAAAGTATAATTACAATTTTAGATATTCGAAATACAAGAAAACAATCGTTCAAAAATCAAGAAAGTTTTTCAGCAATGAATATGAGGTAATTTAAGATTTTTGCAAACATTGGAGACACTTGATGAGATTCATAATTTCAACAGTCATATTTATAATTTTATCCAATTAATTGTCATGCATTGGATATTACAGAAAGCATACTTTGACACCATAGGCGACTACAAAGACTCTAGAACCCTCAGAGAAGGCAAGTAAGTATTGATCCGGTCCTTTAAAGTTGCTGGCTGAAATTACCCTGAATGGATAATTGGGACCTAAACTGTTTTGTCCCAATGTTTAATTTCATATTAATCCGGTTTAACATCAAACAATAGAATGCGAGATGGATTCAGTAGATTAAATATAACTTTCGTTTCAAACCTGGTCGAAACAATTACAGAAGAAGCTGAATTAGAGGTAATTAAAATAATATTTCGTCCATCACAACTTCCTGTAGTAAAACTTGTTCTGATTTTCATCTGGTCACGTTATCTATCTGAATTTTATGTCTAATACCAAGATAGAATTTGTGACTGGGATTATTACGAACAATTGTAATTCCGCCTTTTATATAATTTAATTTTTAGCTTTTTAATCACATTTTTATAAATAATTTCAGCTTGAAACCTTGTTAGGATCAATAGGAGGAATTCTCGGACTTTGGTTAGGAATGTCTGTGATGTCAATCTGCGAAATAGTTGTTGGTTTAACACATTTCACTTGTGAAGGCTTCATGATGTTAATCCGTTGTTGTACACGTAGGAAGCAACACGAGGTCAAAGGTCAAAAGACAAAAAACAAAAGACAAAAGACAAAGCGAAACCGACAAGTGGCGTCTTACAATACTGTTTATGTGCCAGAATTACCAAATCATTCAAAAATGTATTAAGATATTGTAGAAAGCGTACTTTTTGTTATTTTAAATCTGCATGTACTGTATAATTTATGATGTCGATCCCATCTAAAGAGACCATAGGCCTATTCCCCTACACCCATTTTCCTCCACAAGTAAACCTTAAACATTAAAAACATGCATGCCCTTATTATTGTTACTATAATTTGTTTTAAAGTTCAATAAATTGTGTTTTAGCATCGATTTCATGGTGTAATTTATGTAAAATGTAGAAATATTGGTTTGAAATCTTACCTGAAAACGTTTCCTGAATCAAAAAAGTGAAGAAATGCACCCAGTTTAGCAGGAACCAACTCGAGTTTAACTTTGAAAAGTTTGACCCTAGAAATAAATGTATCCCATTGGATAACTTGAAATTGGGAGAGTTCATTTCGAAGAAAAAGCAATACTAAACATTCAAAGTTATAGAAGGTTTCAATGTCAACAGAGGTCAAATTTTGAAGTTTTTTTAAATGAAATAATTCAAAATATTGCATTATAAAAGCGGTCATAAAAACTAACACAAAGACACGATTAGTCTAGTCACGTTTTCTATCTGCAATGTCTTAAGGCTGAACTGCACACCCCCATTCCTATGGGGAAATTTTGATACATACTTTCAAAAAAACTACTTGTTATAA
>JAQGCC010004635.1:0-12835 GCA_034698905.1 Xestoiulus laeticollis | reverse complement strand
AGTTTTTTTAAAAGTATGTTTCAAAATTTCCCTCATAGCAAAACATGCAGTTCAGAGTCAGTTCAGTTCCCCCTTAAAAGGGCTCCCACGTTGATGTTGGGCCCCCTCCACAAAATTCCTGGATTGGCCCCAGAAACCCTGGTCTACTGACCCAACAATCAAGGGATCCGAAAATTCGATAAAAGCGATATAATTCACAGACGTCACCAGCAACTGCGAATTTCAAAACAAAGTCGTAATCGATGGTTGCACGCAATTTCTCCATCGATTGATTTAGGAGGGTCCTAAATGAATTTTCTGGACTAGGGTCACGACCAGTCTGTTTTCCAAATTTATTTCCCAAATTTAACTCTTTTAAGGCTTTAGATCGTCGTTTACCTAATACCTAATTTTTATATTTCACTGGTTGTTGAGCAACAAATTGTTGCGAAAACAGGTCGACATATCGATCTACCTTTTTCCCATTGAACTCCTGCTCCACTTGGACCCTAACTAGGCCCCCCCCCCCTTCCCATCCAAGATCGGGGTTCGGGGGCGGGGATTGGAAGCTTCGAAGTTCAGGAGAAGGGGCAGGGTCCTACTATGCAAATTTATCGATTGTCTGGGGGCGGACAGAACATCATCATTTCGCGCAAATTAATTAGTTTTCCCCACGGATTATTAGGACTCGATAGCCGTGTAATGAACGTAAATAATGCGCAAAGTATGCTGGGAGATCGAACCAACTGGAACTGGATACCTGAAGGAGTTGCGAACACGCAACTTTGCGATAAAGTAGAGCTAGCATCGCCTAATACTATGTCTCCACTATAGGCACTCCAAACTCGGTTGGATGTGCATTCTCAGTTGGATGTAACTGAGTTCGATGGTGGTCGAACTGACATGTCTCCACTATACCTTCAGATAAGTAGTTATAACACACTGCATTGTGGGAATGTAGTGACGTCAGGTAGTGTTGCACCTTAATAAACTATGTTTCCCTAACTTATTGATACTTTTTTCTTTATTTTGGAAACGTACGTGAAACGTGTTAAACCAAATAAACATGTGGATATTCATAAAAATAGCGTTGATAACGTGTATTTTATATAGTAAAAACGACTATTTTCACTGTATAAAATACACGTTTGCAGTGTATAAAAATAGCATTGATAACGTGTATTTTATACAGTAAATACGGCGATTTTCACTGTATAAAATACACGTTTGCAGTGTGTAAAAATAGCATTGATAACGTCGACCCAAAAGCCGACGTAGCAGATCTATTTCCCATATCCCATAAAATTGTGGGGAACTATTATGGGAAAAATTCCTTGCAACACTGCGACTGACGTCATTAACTGAGTTTTCCACATCCAACCTTGTTTGGGGAACATGGTCGAAGCAGACGAAAATCGACTGAGTTATGAACTCAGTTCAACCTGGATATGACTGTCTCCATTACAAAATTCAACTACATCCAACCGAGTTTGGAGTGCCTAGTGGAGACAAGGTATTTAGCTAATATAGGCCCCGTATATACGTTGATTAGTTACTGTTGTTTGGTTGGTCTTGTTGTTGGATTGATTTTTCTTATATCATTGATGCATAATTTCTTATATACAGGGTGGGTCCAGCTAATACCGACCCTAAAAATACATTCCAAACGAAGAAGTTAATAAAAAATGTAAACAGATAAGTTATTTGTTTGAAGGGGGAAGGAGAATTATAGGTTTGTTTCTTTTGCCTCAACTCAGTGCTACTTGGTGCAAACATGAAATGGGCGGAGTTAGTGAAACCCAGTGCACAGTGAAATGGCAAACCAAGGAAACAGAAATAAATATTATAAAAAGATGGCGGCCCCCATTGAATTGGTTCAAACCAATTTATTTTATCTTTCAGATAAGGATACTTTGAAGCAGACGTTTCTGTGCTGCACTGAGTTTACTCTGAAAAATTTTCAGTGCAGGTTTTTCCTGCCCTGGTTTTGGGCACTGGATTTCTATTTCCTGTGCCAAAGAAACAGAATCATTGCAGTCAGTGCAGCCAGTAATATAATGTTTGTTGCGCCGAAATTGGACCATGTCTTCAAGGTCATTGCAAGATCAACTTTGTTTTTTTAAAAATACAAACCCATACATTTTATCACTGATTCGGAATCTGTGCATTAAAACAGGTCACATTTGCTTCAATCATTATTTTCATGCGACCAATATTTGCAAAGTTATGCAAAATTTGCAAAATTATTCTCCTTCTTCGTTTGGAATATATTTCTAGGGTCGGTATTAGTTGGACCACCCTGTAGGTTACTAATCTTATCCACGATAAAATAAATTTTCGATTAGTTGACGGAAGCTTAAGTGGGCTGATTGAGCTTGAGATATTCTGTTTTGTGGCGCCATTGATTATGTTTTAATTGCGCTTCATCCATTAGCTTTAATTTAATATGTAATAATGAGTTGGAGTTCGCCAGGCATGTTTTGTCGTGTTGGTCAAACAGGAAATTGGCTTCTCTCAGCCTCCGTATCTACCAACTTAGCCGAATATGGATAAAACGCGCTCAGATTAGCAACCCCTATATCCACATCGGTTGAATCCAATAGGCTTATTTGGTTATATTCAAATCTGTTCCAAATTGCTTAATTGACCTCTGTTTTAAAGTACTTTTCAAAACTGTATATACATCACCCTGTATATCAAAGGCTTCGACAAAGTCAATGAATACATAGTGGTACAAGAGAACACATGAATGTGTAGAATAGTTAGAGGCTATCTGACTAAAGCTAACTAATCACTATCTGACTAAACACTAACTAAAGCCTACACTGTGATTCCAGCATACTGTACAATGTAAATCGGAATGTTGCAGAGGATCATAAGACGTGAATAATTACGACAGCAGAATGTAATTTCACAGCATAATTACAAATAATACAGGTGAAAGAAACATCAGATGGAGTTAATCTATGCAAACTTTCTTGTATAATATACATGATTGCTGTGTTTGCCCCCTTTAAGGGGTCACATTCAACCAATTTAGGCAGGACATCTAAAGCAAGCAAATTTTTCATTAAAAACCCCTAAGTAAAAATAATTAGCATTAGTTAAATAATCTTTATGATCCCTTTTACAAATACAAGTGTGATCATCAACTTTGCAGACAAAATTTGCTGAATGTGAACCCTTAAAGGTGGCAAACACTGCAATCATGTATGCTATACAAGAAAGCCTGCCTAGTTTAGCCCATCTGATGATTCTTTTACCTGTATTCTTTGTTATTAAGCTGGGAATCAAATTGTGATTCAGTTCCGTGTTGACCTTGAACGATTAGTCTAAGGGCAGCCACGATTACATGTGCATATAGTCCCCTAGCCATTCTACTGGTCAACCATGTATTTATTCGCATACACAGTAAGTCTTCGTAATTAAATGGAAAATATATTCACGAATACATCACTTTATTCCGCAAGTAAATATAAATTCCACGAACAACTACTTTGTGTATTGTTAGTGTTTACGAGTTTTCAAAATAACAAAACAAAACAAACAAAAAATAGCAATTTTGCTTCCGCATATTCTGGCTTTGACGAGGTTGCTTCCTAGGGACAAAAACTTGCATATTTTTGCAGCGTGACAAAAAAGCGAGAAGCTGGAACTAAAGGTAAAACCAATACCGCGGTGGGTCCTTGTGAAATAGGGTTTCGAAAAGCAGGAATCGATTTTGAGACAATATTTTCGAGAAGATAATTAATGGTATAAAATGAATGGACTTAGTCGTGTTGTGTTAGAAGTGTTATTTCAAACTTTTGTGACGAACTGTAGTATATATAGAGTAAATAAGTTGAGATACAGCAAGCTTAATTGGGCATTTTTTTTTGTCGTTTAGTTTGCGGGGAAATCGAATGTTTGGCCATCTTGAACGAAGCCGGGGCCGACCCGTCCACGTCTGACATCCATGGGGCCTATCCTATCCACTACGCAGCACAGATGTGTGGACCCAACAGCGAGCTAGGCAATGATGTTAGAACTGGTCTCATGGCTCTGAAACGACTCCTGGCATACGGTGTGGATGTCAATGTCAAGGACCAAGATGGGCGCCAACCATTGCTGTGGGCGGCCAGCGCAGGTAAATTACTCATTAAGCCCCAGGCCACACCACTAGGCTAGAAACGCGCGTTTGGCTAGCATCAAACAGGGCATCGCATTTAATTTCTATTTCTCATCCGACATGCGAAAATCCTTATTTAATTAAAAGCCTTGTTTGAGGCTAGCCAAACGCGCGTTTCCAGCCTAGTGTGGCCTGGGGCTAAGAATCTTCCTAAACTTCCCATCTATATCCAATCAACAATTTTCCCTTTTCTTCTTCAAATCCTCTACTGTCGTTTTCATGCATCCCTTTGCTGCTGCACCATTATCATCTTCTCCATATACCTGTGAAATTCCTCTTTAAGGACACCCCTCTAGGGCGGACACCTCTCCTTACGGACAATTTTGCGATTTCCCTGCCCTGAAGTATATAGGAAAACAGTGTATTTTCACCCCCTTCAAAACGGACACTCATTTAACGGACGCAGACAACCAATTTTTTGTCACCAAGAGTCCAATAGATAAATTTACCTCTCTAAAGAGGACACTTAGCCCCAGGTCACATTAGGCTCTTCTTCCTCCATACCACTTCTGTCATTTTACCGACTTAATTCTTCCTCTGACAACTTCTCCACATAACCTCTTCATGTCCTTATCCCGTGAGATATTATCATTTCCTAAGATCCCCATTTGTAAGATCCCCTTTTCAGATTCCTTAAATTCCTCAGCACTCTTTTCTTCCAACTCCTGGTCTCTCTTTTATGAACAAATTCATCACGATTGCAAGAATGCAACAGCTAGTGTTAAGAGTTACCAATAGCATAAAAAATCTCTGAATTTGCGGTGTAAAAAAATATAAAACTTGTTGATGTAATGTTTCAATATGCAGTATCGTTTTATTGAAACCCTTAAACCTACACTCTACTCTTAACAGATTCGTGGTTTTTACCCGCAAATCATGTCTTCAACTTGTGGAAACATCATTTGGATTTGGATTTTATAATGCCTGTTATAGTTTTTAAATATTATGCAAAGCAGGGATGGATTGAATCCCCAGCAATCAACTCTTCATTTATTACTCAGTATTATCAGATTTTTCCTTTGACATTTCGTGTCTCGGTCAGATTTCGAGCGTTTCACACGCGATTCCCCACTGAACTACACTAAATCTTTGTGAAAATACACCTGCCTCGAACAATGGGCCTGGCATGCTATCCAGTTTGGAGGTTGATATGATCCAGATTAGAGATGCATTAATCACGGTAATTAAGTTGGGTGGGGCCTTGAATTTCCTCATGAAAAACAGCTTCCTCAATTTGACCTTGATGCTGTTCTCCATAAAGCGCTAGTCTCACGTACTCTACCTTTGAACCTCTTAAGATTTTAAATGCGTGCAGTCTCTGTATAATTTTTGGCTGCTACTGGGGCCCTTACACGAAAAACTACGGTATATCCTCAAGTATGCAACTGAGTTTGACATTACTTGTTGCAAAAATCTTTTTATTCGCTTTAAATTTGACGAGGTCATGAATTTTATCCATTTAATTGTTATATACATGTATGCGCACATCTACATGTATGCTACTACGAATTTGTCTAATTCAAGTATTTTTCAAATACCTTTGGTATATATAGTATATTTATTTTTGTAGCATGATAAAAATCGAAAAAGACATGCTGCATTCAACCGGTTTATACCTGTAGGTATAAAACTTGTTTAAACATTTTTAAATTGATTTTTACATTGTCAATATATAAGTAAAAAGTGGAAATGCATTCGGCTTATTGCCATCTTCAGTTCGTGAATGAATTGAGGCAATGTAGCATGATATATAAATTATTGCATAAGAATTAAGTTAATTATTTATGACGCTGAGAGCAAAAATCAAGTGATGAAGACGATCAAAATTTTTTAGAAAATTGAGGATTATTTTGATTATAATTGAGGCCGAATGCATTTCCACTTTTTACTTTAATATTGACAATGTAAAATCAACATAAAAAACTTTGAATGTTATTAAAAATAGTAATTTAATTCTTATATTTTTTATCAATGTTTTAAAATTTTTTAAACAAGTTTTCTACCTATAAACCGGTTGAATGCAGCATGTCTTTTTCGATTTTTATCATGCTTCAAAAATAAATATACTATATATTCTTTTATCAACCTTGAACTTCTCTACAATTAATTTACCTTTGGTATAATAACAGGAATGTTATACATGTATCTCAATTTTTTTATTTGATTTCAGGAAGTAGCGACGCCATTTTGGCCCTGGTCAATGCTGGAGCTAATGTGTATGGACGGGATAAAGATGGACTTACAGGTAGGAAAAATCGATTTAATGCAAAATTCTTGAAATGCACATTTCAAATTTTCGTAAATTCCTTACAGCCCTCCATTGTGCGGCCAGCAGGGGTCATAACGAGTGTCTCGAGACCCTCTACACGTTATGTGGTGCCGAATTGGACGCCGTGGACCATAATGGGTGCACAGCTCTTTTTTATGCCGTAACCCTAGGGCATGCAGATTGTACAGAAGTGCTCTTAAAATTCGGATCCGAAGTTAATCGGCAGGACCGTAAAGGACGAACGTGAGATTTTACAATTTTATTTTTCAATACTTTCAGCGGATTTTTAATATCCGGAGTCCGGACACTAAATTGCACACATGCATATAAAAAGGTTTCACATTTATGGGGACATTCCAAAATGTAGAATAGAATTTGATAATACATTACATTTATAGTGAAATTGTAATCACTTGTCCAGAAAATAAGTACGACTGATTTAGTAATGATGGGCCTTTATTTGGTGTTTGGGCCCATCTTCATCGAATAGACTTAAAATTGTCAGGGCTGGTTATATTACTGCTATTTTTCATAAAATGTATAATTCTGGCATATTTTAATCTTTGATCAAGGCCTGCCCATTGTGGTGCTGCCAAAGGTCAGCTGGAAACCTTGAAGATCCTCGCCAAGCACGGGGCAAATCTCTGGATGAAAAATATTCGAGGCGATTATCCCTTGCACGAAGCAGTGCATTCTGGTCGGAAAGGTCAGCTAGTCGTGCAATTTGTTAAAGGTTGATTATAATTATTTCTGAAGATTTATTTATTCGACAAGTTTATTTTCCATTTCAGACTTGGTGCTTTGGCTGCTGGAGCAAAGACCAGAAGCTGTCAATTCTGCAAATAATGATGGGCGAACACCTTTGCACGTAGCTGCTCTCAACAGCAATGTGGAAATGGTGAAGGTTCTTTTGGATAATCAGGCCTTAATTAATCCTGTCATGAGAAACAGCAAGGTGAGGATGCCTGGGATTTGTTTGTTACACCTGATTTACACCGAAGTTGATGTAGGTCAACTGATGTGGATCAAGCAAAACTTTTGCGTGTTAATTCACACTTGCCAGTTAAGTCACATGACTGGCCCATTTACGTTTCAAGATGGAGGACAACATACACCGCTATAAAAGGGAAGCCACTTTGAACCACACAATACAATCAAATTCAATATATTATTTATAGTTTAATTTATTAACTTACAGTTACTTAATATTTAATTTTAATTACTCGGTGTTGTTGTTTCAAAAGATCGAAAAAAAAATGAAGAATAAAATTCAAAAATTTAAACTGAAGCATGTGCAATTCATATTGCACATGTCATTATCCTTGTGCGTGCCAATTGCCTTGCACATGCTACAGACTTGATCCACATCAAGTGGAGCAGACAACTTGATTGGATTCGCGCAAACTCAATCAAGACTTGATCTACATCAGTGCACTTGATTTGGTCGGTGTGAATAGTGTTAGGATCATACAGGATTCATGGAACTTGCATAGCGTGGTATCCGGACAAAAATGATACGTACTCGGAATTTTATTAGAAAAACTTTGAAATTTGCAATTTTCCATTGGTGAATGACACACCGTTGTCAAACTTTTTAAAAACAACTTGTTTACTGACGCTGATTTTTTAACAACTTTTCTGCAATGGCGCACATGTGAGTGAAGCGACATACAAGTAAATTAATGTATTAAGCTTATTGCACAGACAGCTTCACTGCAGTGCAGCTATCATTTGGCGTTTGGGTTTCCGTGAAAAATTGATCGTAGCTAAAATCTAATAGCATCAGTTGATAGAGCATACATGATTTCCTATTTAACCGCATTAACAGAAATTTTATAATTAGAAATTAAGAAAAAAATTAATGTGGACTTTACTTTTGGTCGACCCTGTATAGTTTTTTGCATGAAACTAATGCAAGTCCAATTTCTAAACATTTTCCAGAAATATTAATTTTTTTTCAAATGTAGGGTCAGTTGATGACACCTCTTGATGTAGCGCTAAGCAAAGGACGAGGAAGCTGCGCCAAATACCTGCAATTGAGTGGTGCTGTTCCGGCCAGCAAGCTCTCCGAGAGGAACAGGTCAGACAAACGTTAATTTGACTACTTTTAGATATCGACTAGTCGCCTAATCGATTTTTGCCATCTCAGGGGTTCAAATGACAGCCAGTTAGGACTGCACACCAACGGCTTCTCTCCGGACCACGACAGCCTCACCCTATCCGAGAACATTTCTAACTACCTCGATAGGAGTGATGCCACGGTCATCTTGGGAAGCCCACACGACAACAAGGCGAGCCAGGCGGATCTATTCAAGGAAAGTCTGAAGGACCAGGGGAGCCAAACCCTACCTGGGCACCAGGCCCACGGCTTCGGGCTTCTGCATCATGGACAGACTACGGCCAAGGAACACTACCGGCATCGGCAGCATGAAAGGCCACGACAGAAGCAGGCACAGCAATCGGAGAACGTAAGCCCGGTCAGTGGCGAGACGTTGGCCACGCAAAAAGACTCTGGGATCGGCGACACGCACGCCCTCTCTGATCGGGGCGACTACTCTGACTTTGACTCGGACAACCCCAGTCTCCGTGGGGGATCCGACCCCCTGCCGTCTTCCGACAATGACACCCTGACTAGGAGGAGGCGCCATAGGACGGCACGGGCGCCCGGCCGGAGAGGTACATCTGACAACACCTACGAGAGGCAAAAGTACAGAAACAGCTTCGAAGGCAAAGTCGTTGGAGACACGGTGGAGAACAAAGTGCTGAGCACCAAAGCAAAGCCAGAGATTGAGAGCACCATCCAGAGCAACATGAAGAGGTCAGTGAACAATAAACTTTGTGCGGCAAAAGTCTTTTATTGTTCAATTATGTAAATTTCAAAGTTAACTGAGCTTTTATCATGGATTGTAGGTACCAGCGTGAAAGGCGAATTTTTCAAATTCTCCTGGAACTGAAACGGCTCCAAATCCGCAGCGGGAAATCGAACGAACAAGGCACTGTCAAGCGAGTGGCCGATAGCTACACAAAGGAAGGGTTGACGGTGAACGATCAGAGGTTTCAGGGTCCTTACACTTACAGGGCATTTGATAATTATCTTTACGGTAGGTTCAGCGTTTTTGTCTTCAATTCCATTCGTTACCCTATAGTCAGCATTTATCATGCCATCTCAATTCATTCAATTCCTTACCCTGCAGTCAGCATGTAGTATGCCATGTGGCAGGGGGCAAAGTGCCAGATTTTTTAAAGCGAAGAGTATACAGCTGTGGCCGCATTTTTGGGAACTATTCCGGTATCTGCCTATATGGGCGATTACGGTAGGTTGTGGAAACCACGAAAAACCACAACCAGGATAGCCGACCGGAGGTCGAACGAGGGTCTCCCGAGTTCAAGGATCCCGAGTTAGTCGCGTGAATGAAATTAAGGCCCATGACCATGCACATTCAATGTTGACATATCAATCAGTTTAAGGTCTCTTTTAGAGAATAGCAATCTAGGCCAAAATATGAGATTTTTAAAATGAATGCGTACTATAGTCATATAAGATTTTTTAAAAGGGTTGTATACCAAAATAAGCCTTCTTTTATAAATTATTTTTTTAAATTTAATTTTGGAAACTGTTAGGAACAAATGGAAAGTACGAGGACCTAGCATAAGTATTCTTTTATTTGTTTTAATTTTTTGTTTATGTATATGTATATTTTCATGAAATGGAATATATAAACAAAGAAATTTGTTCCAATCAGTTTCCAAAATTAATTAAAAAAATTAAGGCTTATTCTGTTTAAAAATCAAACGTTTTAAACCCCCTGTTTTGACACCCTGCAAACATTTATTTTTAGACAAATTTCTGTGATTTTTATGAAAAATTAAGTGCCAATATTTTTTTTGAAAAAATGTTCCATAAGTTATGGGTTTTTTTTTTGATTTTGTAAAATACACTCATATCTGATTTTTTAGAAATGTTGAAAGGGGCTATCCATAAAAAACGTCCGGGGAAATTGGCAGAATTTGGACTATTACATCCCCCCCCTCCCCCTTATTCACTTTTACCCAACTCTTCGCCCCCTATGGTCAAAAGTATTTTATGGATGGATTCCATCAAAAATTTGATGGAATTTAAAACAATTTAGGCCACAATTAATAATCTGTAGTATCTCTCCTCATAGATCAAGAGTTATACTGGATAATAATACCGAATTTTAATGTCCTTTTTTGAGGAATTTTCCGATCATAAAATAATTTCTTGTTTGTATGTTAGACCAATTGCGGCTGTTGTCGAATACAGGAAGTGCCAAGATGAAAACCGTGGTAAGCGAGCAATTTGGATATTATAGAATTTTTTATTATACATGTATATTAATAAAATTGTCTTCTGAAAATTGTATCCTCTTTTTAATTGGTGGTGAAGAGCGGAACTGGCAATGGGAACTCGAACAAGAACGGAATTGACATAAACGCTAATGAAGATGATCCTGCCAAGTGTACCCACAGGACATACCAGTGCCATCACGCGGCCCATGCCTACACTGGCATCCCATGCGCAGCATTCAGTAAGTGCACTACCATTCGTGCTAATCGTATAGCCTACAACTGTCATCATTTTTGTGAGGCAGTTTTAAAATCGTTTTGGCAAGAACCTATTTAAAACCCTATTACAGTGAACTGCATGTTTTGCTATGGGGAAATTTTAAAACCTACTTTTAAAAAATCTATATGTTATAATACAAAAATAAAAATTGATAAAAATGCCGTATTTTTGTAGCTACTGCATGATCAAAATTTCATAATTTTTTCATTTATAGGGAATTTTAAAAAAAATTAAAACTAAAATACTTATCATTTTTTTTGGAATACACACCGTGCGAGTACCTACCACCTAGTGGCGTGTCGAGGAACTATCGCAAAACTTTTACAGTTTTTAATTTTTTAAAAATTCCCTATAAATGGGAAAATTATGAAATTTTTGATCATGCAGTAGCTACAAAATTACTGCATTTTTATCAATTTTTATTTTTGTATTATAATAACAAGTAGTTTTTTTAAAAGTAGGTTTTAAAATTTCCCCCATAGCAAAACATGCAGTTCAGATCCCCCTTAACAGATTTGAATAACTACATGTACATGTATTCATTTTGGGGTGCTCACGTTATGAAACTTAACCATGATAAGATAATTTTTTGATTAATTGAAGGAGGTTCGAGTGGACAGTCTGAGCTTGTGATATTCTGTATTTTTACACCAATGACTATGTTGTAATGGTGCTTCATCTACTTGCTTTAATTTCACATGATGGGTATAGGCAGACATGTTGTGTCGGTCAAACAGGAAATTGGCTCCTCTCAGTCTTGGCGTCTACCAACTTAGCCAAATGTGGATAAAAAGCTCTAAGTTTAGTAACGTGAGCACCCCTAGTGTATATAATGAACTTTTTTTTATTTTTTTTATTTTTACCCTCCTCAAAGGACACCCCCTCTGCACCTAACAATTTTGTTGGTCCCGTTTCTGTCCGTTGTAGAGAGATTTCACTGAATAGCAAACTCAAGGAGTGTATAGTTCTTTGGATTACCAACTTTGTGCGGCTTGTTTTTGCAGTTCGCCCAAAACAGCAGCGTGACACTTTTCTTCCACACATCTTCCCAGCTGGCAAAGACGGCCACTCGTTCAACGTCCGGGACCTGGATCCCAAGGAGGCCGTGATGCTGGAAATCAAGCAGGGGAAGGATAAGAAGGCGTTTACGCTGCCCACCGACTCCTTGGACAAGAACAAACGCTTTCAGGTGACATTCACCATTGGTTTACCATCAGCACCTCCCAACGGTAGGAACGGTCCTGTGACCAAGCTAAAACCCCTGTCCCAGAACTCGGCCACCCGCAATCCCATGAAAAGCTTATGAAAACTGGATTGGACGGGGAGGCACATGGGGAGCACACGCAGCGTACTGGTGAAGAAGGTGCGGTTCAATTTGGAAATTTGGGAAAATCGACACTAATTTGGGATGGGGGAAACTGTGTGACGCCACCGCGTGGATTTCACCGTCTTCTAGCTGCATGACTTTTAATTGAAGAATAACGTTTGATAATCCAATTGCCATAACCCTGCTCCCCAAATCCGATCGACATTGAGATTTACCGGTAATGTAAATACAATAACGCCTTCGATGGCTTCATTTTCAACGAATTTCATTTTTTTCTACCTCGAAGAAATATTTCCCTTCCAGATCTTAATTGGACGCCAAGCGTTTCTGAGCCGCTTATGTTAGTTCCGATGGCCTAAATTCCAGAATTTTTTTAAGGGGGAACTGGACTGCATGTTTTAAGAAAATGTTTTAAGACATACTTTAAAAAAAAACTAATTGTTATAATACAAAAATAAAAATTGATAAAAATGCAGTATTTTTGTAGCTACTGCATGATCAAAA
>JAQGCC010004634.1:0-12837 GCA_034698905.1 Xestoiulus laeticollis | reverse complement strand
TTTTATTTTTGTATTATAACAAGTAGTTTTTTTAAAAGTAGGTTTAAAAATTTCCCCATAGCAAAACATGCAGTTCACTTCCCCCTTAAATGGTTAAAAGACGTTGAAATTTCAGTACTGGAAAAAAAAATAGTGCTTGAAAACAGGCTTAATGTTTGTAAATTTTGGTTTAATCAACCTCTAATTCTTGGCTTAAAAATGAAGAATTAGGCCTACTTCAACGAATTTGTAATTAAGTAGGCTATAGACTGAATGTAGTTTCTAAAGCCTTATTAGAGCGCAATATCTAGCTAAAGATTAGTGGTATGTGTTTCCAGAAAGCCTACCGTTTTAATCCCGAGTTTTGCTGGGGTTCCTTCCGGTGTCCATTGCAACTTCCGGTTGTCTTTTGACACAGAAGAAATGTCTATCTTTCTAGAAATTCGTCACACGTACTATGATGGAGTCTTTTCCCTCCTTTTGTGCAGCAATTACGAGTGGTCACTTTTCATTATATGAAGGCAGGGAGGTCGATGGGATTGATAGACGTCGAGGTCACGAACTTTGACCCATAAAGACATCTAGCCTACAGGTGGCGCACGGAATCCAACACAAAAGCAGAATGCTGAAATTCAAGTGAAATATTCATGTAGGCTAAAAGAAAAACATTTGATTGACCTTTGGATCTTATAGCAACCAATTCCACGAGTCATAACATTTTTTTGTGGGGTTTAAAGTTGAAATTTTGGTTTTTAATAAAACAATAACTAGTGAGTCAAGAATTCTTGTCATTAAAGAAATAAAAATCGGACATATTTCTGGTGGCATTACATGTAATGTGGTGGATAAAATAAGTGACCTCGCTGAATTTAGAGTGGATTATTGCAAGAACGTTGACTAGAGTTTGACTGAAATGTTAACTAAATTTTAATTAAAATATGAATTCTTCTTGACTAAAAGTATAACTCAAAAATATGAATAAATTTTGACTAAAATGTTGATTAAAGCTACAATAAATCTGGACTAAAATGTCGATTGAAATTTTGAGTAAATCTCGACTAAAATGATGAATAAATCTTATGTAAATCTTGCCTAATGATGACTAAATTTTGACTAAAACTTCAATAAATCTTGACTAAATCTTGACTGAATTGTTGAATAAATCTTGACCAAATCTTGACTAATGTTGAATAAATCTTAACTGAAATGGTGAATAAATCTTGACCAAATCTTGACTAATGTTGAAAAAATCTTGACTGAAATGTTGAATAAATCTTGACTAAATCTTGACTGAAATGTTGAAGAAATGTTGAATAAATCTTTACTAATTCTTGACTGAAATATTGAATAAATCTTTACTAATTCTTGACTAAAATGATGACTGAAATGTTGAATCAATTTTGCTTAAAATCTTGACAAAAATAGTGACCAAACTTTGCCTAAAATCTTGAATATAATAGTGACCACATTTTGACATAAAGTTTACTAAATCTTGACTAAAATCTTGAATATAAAAGTGACTAAATTTTTACTAAAAAATTGAATTAATCTTGTATAAAATGATGACCAAATTTTGATTCAAACTTAGACTAACAGTCGGCATTTTAGTAAAGGTTTTACCTTTACTAAAATGCCGACTAAAACTGGCCTAAAGCAGTTAAATCGATAAAAAATACATGTAAATTTAGTAAAACATTATCTTGTATAACTAATTCTCGTATAAACAATTTATATACATTATTATCAAAATTTATTTTGTAAAAAGTACATTGTAGTATTATAACTAAAATAATATTTTAATAAAATGTAGGCTTACATTTATTAGCAGCAAGCATTTAAATAGCTAACTTTAATATTAATGAACATTTCAGTTATCTAGACAGACTAGACCCACAAATGGCTCTAAAAGACAATGGCGCCATCTTTTGGTCTCCTAAGACAACAGTTAGAGAACAGGGGACTTTTTTACCAGTTTTAAAATGAATTATTGTAAGAGATGTCACGGGAGGATACATCAGTAATAGACATAATGAGACAAATGCATGGTTTTTTTTTTTTCCACTTACAAATAATGCATTTGAAAGAGTAACATTTATTTTGAAGAGGAATTGTTGATAAATGCAGACATGTTTGGAGGAGTCTAGGGATTGACGATGAGATATTTCCCAAAATTTAAATATACATCACGTAATAATAAATGATAGTGTGCATGCAGTGTCACGTGTTAAGGGGGTGGGGTGGGGTGGAGAGATAAACCATTTAAAAGGCACGTCTATAGAGCTGCAGAGAGTGCAAAAGGAGCTAGGGCTCCTCTTTTTGATCCAATTTCTAGGGCTTGCAAAATCAGGGTTCGACTCGTCGTTGTCCATATAAATGAGCTTATTTGGCATGGAAATTACTAGGCATTGTGTTTGCAATTTGTTTACTTCAAAGCGTACAAAATGGAAATGATTTCTCATTAACATACGTGTTTTTTGACTAAGTGAGGAACTTGTATAAATGACGTTTCATAGCTCTATAAAAACGTTCAACTTTTAACTAGGGTTAGTCTGGAAATACAAATTTGTAAATCATAAATCAATTGATGTTGCAGATACACTGGAGGTGTTTATTGGTTTTTTTTTTAGGATTTGCAAGAGCTGTGCCCTTGTCAAAAATCTTAAGTTTATTTAGTATACTAAATACAGTGAAACTTGTCTACATTGAACACCCATGGGACCAGGCAAAAGTGTTCACATTATACAGGTTTTCAATGTATGGAGGTTTGCTATGAAAAGAATATCCAATGAACCATGTTTATTATACATTTATACAATTGAATACACATGTATAACATTATGCACACAATCCTTTCAGTGCATGTACATAAATCTTTATTTTAGGTTTTGTTAAAGAAATATTGTAGGTTTTGAACCCAATTTGGTCAATTTATGATAGGTTAGGTATGAGGAATTATACGCGTAGATTGAACCAATGATTTGGTGAAAAAATAGCCTTTTCTTATTATTTTTGGCATAATTTATCAAATACAAATTATTATATTCTATCCAATGTCAATTCCGTATAGCTTCGTTCGCTCATCTTGCTTGATACATACATGTATGTACATGTACACATGTACTATGATTTGCAATTGGGTACCAGTACCCAAAATAACTACAGACTAAATAAGGGAATTTCCCCTGATTGTTGTAGAGCGCCCTCTTGCCCCTATAGAGTCTAAGGGCTTAATTGGAAACTCAATGATCAAGTGTATTATGTAGAGAGGTTAGACCTATCCTGGGGACTAAAAAAGTGTTCAATGCACAAAGTATACAGGTGTTCATTGTATAGAGGTCTGTCTTAATGTTATTTCTATGGAAGCTGTCCGGATCCAGCCAAAAGTGTTCAAGTTAGGGAGGTGCTGTTCACTTTATAAAGGTGTTCAATCTGACAGGTTTCACTGTATAATATATAAGTATATACTAAGTTGTCCAAAAATAGTGCACTTAGTAGGCCTATACTAACTGAAAATCAAGTATACATGTACTTTTACTGGTATACTTTAATTTAAAGTGTACTTGAAAGTATACGAAAGTATACTAAGTTGTTCAAAAAGTGTCACTTTTTAGCAGACTTTTAAGCACATTACTAAAATGTACATCTTTGTCTTATTCTTAAGATTAAATTAAAACATCTTAAGACGTGCTTTGCAAATGCATCATCTTAAGGCTAAGACTTTAATTAAATTTAAAAAAAGTCCATGTCTTGGTCTTAGTTTTTAAATAAACACGTCTTTTGTAAAACATCTTAAGATTTAAGACTAAGACATTTAATTTTTCCCTGTTCCTGTGTACAGTGAAACCTGCGAATAAGAGAGCCCTTCATCTAGGTCACTACCTGGGAGTAGCGCACCTTCGCAGTCGGAACGGAGCGATTTTATTGAACAAAATACCTCCATATAGCGTATTCCCTGCGAAACGCGACATGCGCGCTGGTTTCTTGCAACAAAATCATGGTTTTACCTGCGAAGAGCGTACGCCAAAGCATGCAACAATGAAATTTCACCCAATGGGAAATCCCTAAATGAGGGCGATAAATGTTAAATAAAATACATTAGCATACTGAATGCATGTTTACCATTTAGAAAAGGTATTTAGATACATGCATGTACACCCAATATAAAATAAAAATGGCTACATCTACATAGATGCAGTTCTATACGAGCATATATTTGTTTTCTTTATATATATTTTTCGGTTTTGCATATGTTAAAAACCATTTAAAATTGCAACATATAAATGTGTGCATCTTCATTAGGATAATAATATCTGATTTATTATGGCCATCTCTTTAGCTGAACCTTCATATAGCACATCCCTCCTAGTAACTCACCTTATGGTTCGGTCTCAATGAGGTGCGCTATTCACAGGTTTCATTGTATATGCATACGCTAACTTTCATTTCCATCTGAATGAAATGTTAAATGGCTGGCAAAGATTGCTATTGATTGCATTTGGGAAAAAGCAAGTTTTAAGCCATTTGCAAAACGCCAGCTAATCGTTTTTTCCTCATCTTTTTTTGTGCTTTTTTTGGGTGACAAAAAAAGCAATCAGTGCTTTTTTTTTTGTCATGCAGGTACAATGACAACTTAATGGGCCTAAGATAACATTCATGTCGGGCACAATTTTTTTTTAAGGGGAAAACTTATCTTTTATACTAGCAAAATAGTAAGTAGCAAAAAAAAAAATAAGTAAGGCCTCCTACTATTATAGAAATCCATGAAGTACTTTTCATTGATTCGCCATTTTTATTGAAATTATTTTTTTTTTATATTCGGACCATAAAATATGCCTCGTTTTATCCATTAATGACCGAAAGAGACGAAAAAAAAATATAAAATAATGGTGGGAAAAAGTCCATTTGGTGCATTATTGTTATATGTGGCATCTTTTTTAAAAGAAACTGGGAGACCGAAACGAATATATGATATGAAAAAAATGAGATTATATCTGAATTGTTAGAATTTCTTATTAAGTGCTAAGACGTGAGAAGATTAGTTCTTACGAAATACAACTAAGGTCTCTTTCTTACAAATGAAAGTCCATTAAATCTTAAGATTATGAATCTAAATGCAGCTCTACATTTAAACAATGGAATTCATTGTTGGGATTTTAAGGATTTTTTTAAGGATTTGAAAATGATTACCTCGATGGGTTTATATCTGTAAGACGCTATTTTAATTAAGGTCTTAAACATTATTCGGGAAACTTTTAACTGGTCGTAAATTCTGATAAAATTATCTTTAAAACTTTGTATAAAAGATTTTTTTTTTCCAAAGATCTATGCTTAAGTTTCAGGATATCTTAATTTTTAAAATAAACTTATCATTTACTTGAGATTATTTAGTTGAGTTTTTTTAAATTTCCAACACTATAGTTAGTTTATGTGTTTATCTCTAGTCCCCATTTTTTGAAAGAATCTTAATTTAATTGTTATAATGTTTTAAATAATTTGAAATTTATTGAAAAGTGTACAAATGTGCCCCTATGATGGTGGGCAGATTTGAACAGTTGCACTTAATTTTAATTAAAAACAGACAAAATAAATACCTTAACATATTTGAACACATTGTTTATTGAAACATGTGTATTGAGCACAAATTGAACTATTTTTCCGTACTTTGTATTTGTCTAGCTTAAGACCAAAGCTTTTTGGCTTTGCACAATCGCACCATAATTAGGCTATTATGAAAAATAGAGGCATGCACCACCATCACTACATATACATGTACGATTTGAACATATTTCAACTATTTGAATGTTTAATTTATGCAAAAATAAATTAAAACAAATATAGATAGGCAATTGGCCCATTCAAATGTGCCCCAGTCATGCTGTTTAAAAGTGTCCCACAATGCATCACGAGGCTTAGTGCTTTAAATGACCATGTGGAAGTTTAATATCTTAAATACTGACCTATCCATAAAATTGGCCATGTAAAAAACTACATATAGGTATCATTCGTAACCAATCCTTGTTAGAAATAGACCCCTGTAAAATATTGCGAACTTTATATTGAAAAATGAATTTGCCTGTCAAAAAACATGAAATCAAGAAGTTTGTGTGCAGGCCTTCCACCAACTTGAAACTACATCAGAATATGTAGTTTTGGTGCTGCCACATAAACATTTGGAATTCATTTAAAAAAAACTGTCTTAAATAATCTTAATGTTCAAATGTGCCCCACTCTCCTCTATATTAAAACAGGTTTAATTTGCAATTTTTTCTTATTTTTATGTCAGATTTCATTAAATTTTAAACTATAAAACACCTACTTTAATCTAGATATTCCAAAAGTTGTAAAGTAGGCCTACATGAAACTTTAATCCAGATATTCATAAATTCACTAACATATCTCTCGAATAGCTCGTTTTTCCCATTAAGTTGTGAAGTACGTGAAGCCCAAATCTAAGTAATGTTTTTATCCTTTTCTGACGTCTTATTTTTTCCATCTTTTGATAAAAGGAGGCAACATATAATAATCTGAAAGATTACATCATAATTCTTCCACATGTGAAAGCTCATGTCTGCTCTATTCATTACATTGAACCTACAAAAAAAAAACCTTTGATCAATACGAATGTTTCCAACCCTATCTTTTGCTCAAACTATTTTTTTTTATATATTTTTCCATAAATCGTAGACCTACCTTATTAACCTTTCATGATTTCATTAATCAAATAAGATTCAATGCTAGTGATTATATCTTATTTTGCCCATTACATCATTATGTCATTTCTGGCTTAACACATCAAACATCAATTGTGCCAAAAGTTACATTTAATGATTTTATTATAAAAAGGCTTTTGTGGCCAATAAAAAACATTCATTAATCTATCATTTCCTTAACAAAACTTAAGTTTCTTATCGAAAGTTTTTAGTGCATCTCAAAGATGAAATATTAAGTGGTTATGCATTAATTGCGCGATATTAATTGTTATATTTGGCATAATTCAAGGCACTATAATTAAAATGATTGAATATTTGTAACAAATATATTTCCCAATGTATTCATTGTTTCGTTTTTATTATTTATAAGATTTAAGTTATTAAAATTAATTATTATGTTATTGAGTTTTTTTATCATATTTCTTGATATATTTTCCTTATTTAGTTTAATTTTTTTTTTCATATTTTCTTACATTTTTTTTTTACAAATTTTAATAAAATTAGTCAGACAAATTGTGATTATATTGGAAACTAATTGGCCACTTATCAAGACAAAACTTTCATTCCTGATTGGAAAAGTAGAAATAGTTGTAACTATTTTTAGTGAAAATATAACGCTAATTTTTTTGTATTATGTCGATATGAAAATACAAAAGTTAAAATTAGACATTTTCTTAGGTGAAATATTTGATTATACAAGTAGTACATTTAAGTAACATTGTGAGGTTGTTTTTTACATTTCATAGGTTGAACCAGCAACTTTCAAGGTGGGAATTGGAGGCTAAACATTGCTTTGGGGAGACATAATAGATTTTTAATATGACCCAAGAGTGATTTATAAGGGGTTTGATAACATCTTAAACACATGGGAGAAAAATAAATCGATGAAAAATGAGTGGAGGCAATGTGAATGTATATAACAATTGCAGGTAGCTGAAATTTAATAAAATAAACCTGTTTCCATGAAGTTTAGAACTACAGCTGTATAGGCACCTATACAGCTTTATTTCTTAAATCTTATAGATAAGAAAATTCTATTTATAAGGTTAAAGAGGAAGTCATGTGTACTCTATTCACTGATGTTATTAGATTTAACCATCAACCATTTTTTCACAGAAACCCAAATTATAACTTTTCGGCCGTAACACTTAGGACAAAATGTCAAATCAGGAAAACAAAAATATCGGTCTGTTTATATGAAATCAAGTGTTTTCGTCTTAATTTGAAATTTTTTAAAGTTGTTACAATGTTTTTAAGAAAATATTTAGCATCACTGCAGTACACTGGTGCAATGCAGTGAAGCTCTCTCCAATAAACCCCTGCAGTAAATGCAAGTCGCTTCACTGCATTGCACCGCTGTACTACAGCGAAGCTAACATTAGGCGTTTCCCTGTTTTTAAAAACATTGTTAACAACTTTAACTAAATGCCAATGACTAGGAAAACAGTTAATTTTACACAAGCAGGCCATTCTCTTCATTTTCCTAATTTAATGTCGTCCTATATTTCCTTAAATTGTCCTTTATTTCCTATATTTTCATTAACTTTTGTACATGATTGTAGTATAACCAGTGTGAAAAACAAGTACTGAAAGTCCTAAAATAGTCCTAAATATCTTTAAGTCCTTAATAATTCTTAAAAAGACCTAAATATTCCTAAAAAAAAGTTTTAAATATTCCTAAAAAAAAGTCCTAAATATTCCCAAAAAGTCCTAAATATTCCCAAAAAGTCCTTAATATATTCCCAAAAAAGTCCTAATTACTCTCTGAATAATTGCATAATTATTGTAAAATTTTTTTCAAAAGTTGCGAATTAAAAATAAAATTCTATAGTATACATTTAAAAAGTCACTTTTAAAGTCCTAAAAATTAATCTAAAAAAGTCCTAAAAAGTCCTAAAATTTAATCTAAAAAAGTCCTAAAAAGTCCTAAAATTTAATCTAAAAAAGTCCAAAAAAGTCCTAAAATTTAATCTAAAAAAGTCCTAACATGTCCTAAACATTGAATATGAAAAAGTGTTTGCAATCCTGTGCTATAATTCCTACATTTTCAAAAAAAATGTGCTATAATTCCTATATTTTCAAAAAAAATGTCCTATAATTCATATATTTTTGAAGAAAATGTCCTATAATTCATATATTTTCAAAGAAAATGTCCTATAATTCCTATAGTTTTATCCCTAAAAGTGGCTGTGATACCTTTAAAAGAATATTCTGAACTTAATTATTTCAATATAATACTTTTGTGATATTACTGTAATACAAATTGTGAGAAAAATCATACTTAGACATAAACTAATGTCAACACATTTCAAAAACTTATTTTCAAAATTTTTAATTCACTCCTTGATGATTTTAGCACAAAAAAAATCAATATTTGAAGCACTCGGTAGCAAATCCTTGATAAAATTAGCATATTTCGATCATTTTTGTTGGTATGTATAGCTCTTTTTTTCCCCTTCTTATTTTTTTACCAGATGCTATTTATAGTTAAGTACTAGAACACCTGCAATTGACAGATTTCATTTTCTGCTGTCATTTTCACGTATTAAAATCCCACAGATTGCGTGGAATCTCTTTCTTGCCCGTGTTTTAGAAAACAAATTTGCTTCACAAATGAAGAAACTGGATTTCAATATACTAGTAGTTATCAAAACCAAGGATCATTTGCATTTAGTTTACTCGAGAAAAAAAAATCTAATTTGGAGCCAGCTCTTTTGGGAAATAAATGTAGTTTTGGAGCAAAAGTGGGCGGTATGCTGAAAATTTGAAGCAAAAGTGGGCGTTACTTTGAAGGTTTGCAGCAAAAGTAGGTGAGAGTCTGAAGGTTTGAAGCAAAGGTTGGCTGTAGTGTGAAGGTTTGAAGCAAAAGTGGGCGGTAGTCAGAAGGTTTGGAGCAAAAGTGGGCGGCAGTCTAAAGGTTTGAAGCAAAAGTGGGCGGTAGTCTGATGGTTTGAAGCAAAAGTGGGCGGTAGTCTGATGGTTTGAAGCAAAAGTGGGCAGAAGTCTAAAGGTTTGAAGAAAAAGTGGGCGGTGCTCTGAAGGTTTGCAGCAAAAGTATGTGGCAGTCTGAAGGTTTGAAGCAAAGGTTGGCGGTACTCTGAAGGTTTGAAGCAAAAGTGGGCGGTAGTCAGAAGGTTTGGAGCAAAAGTGGGTGGTATGCTGAAAATTTGAAGCAAAAGTGGGCGCGGTTCTCTAAAGGTTTGAAGCAAAAGTGGGCGGCAGTCTGAAGGTTTGGAGCAAAAGTGGGCGGTAGTCTAAAGGTTTGGAGCAAAAGTGGGTGGTAGTGTAAAGGTTTGAAGCAAAAGTGGGCGGTACTCTAAAGGTTTGAAGCAAAAGTGGGCGTTACTTTGAAGGTTTGCAGCAAAAGTAGGTGACAGTCTGAAGGTTTGAAGCAAAGGTTGGCGGTAGTGTGAAGGTTTGAAGCAAAAGTGGGCGGTAGTCAGAAGGTTTGGAGCAAAAGTGGGCGGCAGTCTGAAGGTTTGAAGCAAAAGTGGGCGGTAGTCTGATGGTTTGAAGCAAAAGTGGGCGGTAGTCTGAAGGTTTGAAGCAAAAGTGGGCAGAAGTCTAAAGGTTTGAAGAAAAGGTTGGCGGTACTCTGAAGGTTTGAAGCAAAAGTGGGCGGTAGTCAGAAGGTTTGGAGCAAAAGTGGGTGGTATGCTGAAAATTTGAAGCAAAAGTGGGCGCGGTTCTCTAAAGGTTTGAAGCAAAAGTGGGCGGCAGTCTGAAGGTTTGGAGCAAAAGTGGGCGGTAGTCTAAAGGTTTGGAGCAAAAGTGGGTGGTAGTGTAAAGGTTTGAAGCAAAAGTGGGCGGTACTCTAAAGGTTTGAAGCAAAAGTGGGCGGCAGTCTGAAGGTTTGGAGCAAAAGTAGGCGGTATGCTGAAATTTTGAAGCAAAAGTGGGCGTTACTTTAAAGGTTTGCAGCAAAAGTAGGTGGCAGTCTGAAGGTTTGAAGCAAAGGTTGGCGGTAGTTTGAAGGTTTGAAGCAAAAGTGGGCGGTAGTCAGAAGGTTTGGAGCAAAAGTGGGCGGTATGCTGAAAATTTGAAGCAAAAGTGGGCGGCAGTCTGAAGGTTTAAAGCAAAACAGGGTGGTAGTGTGAAGGTTTGAATCAAAAGTAAGCGGTACTCTGAAGGTTTGGAGCAAAAGTGGGCAGTAGTCTGATGGTTTGAAGCCACAGTGGGCGGTAGTCTGATGGTTTGAAGCAAAAGTGGGCGGTAGTCTGATGGTTTGAAGCAAAAATGGGTGGTAGTCTGAAGGTTTAAAGCAAAAGTGGGCGGTAATTTGAAGGTTTGAAGCAAAAGTGGGCGGTATGCTGAACATTTGAAGCAAAAGTGGGCAGCAGTCTGAAGGTTTGAAGCAAAAGTGGGTGGCAGTCTGAAGGTTTGGAGCAAAAGTGGGCAGTACTCTGAAGGTTTCAAGCAAAAATGGGTGGTAGTCTGAATGTTTCAAGCAAAAGTGGGCGGTACACTGAAGGTTTGGAGCAAAAGTGGTTGCAATCTGAAGGTTTGAAACAAAAGCGGGCAGTAGTCTGAAAATGTTTAAAAAAACTGTTTCTAATGCCTAGTCCACATCAAAGAAACAATTTCATGAAACATGAAACATTTCATTACAAAAATGTTGCATGCGAAATGTTTCGATACCTATCTGGTGCTGCATGTTTCATGAAAAAAGGGTGTCTAAACCAAAGCAACACCATTGAAACATTTCATGAAACAATTTTCATGTTTCGTGTTTAATGGAAATATTTCCGTGATGTGGACTAGGTATTAAGCTTGTCCTTCTCTAAAAGTCCATGCCATGTTGACACATCTTTGCTCATTGACTTTTTCCCCATCTTGTCTTGCAGTTTCGGATAGCGGACGACGGTAGACGACCACATCCAGTTTCCAGAACGGCAGTTTTCCCGCAGTGCTGCCACCTGTCGCCGCATCGTCCTGTTTCCTGAATGCGGACGGATGTTGCACAATGCCGGTTCGCCTCCCCATCCCGGCCGTCCGAAGCCGGAAGAGAGCGAACGTCCGCTGGTCGTCGTGGACAAGAAGTCTGTGGCGAACACTTCGGCCGCCGGGTGGTGGTGGCGTCAGAGAAAGAAGAGGAGGAGGAGGTGGAGGAGGTTCCCCATTGGCCGGCCTGCTCGGCCACGTGCTCGTGTTGGTCCTATGGTGTCAAATGTGCCTTGCCGAGTGTCCCGGACAGTGCGCCTGCATCTGGCGGGGCGGAAAGGAGACGGTGGAGTGCAAGAAGGGGGAGTTCTACCTGGTGCCCAAGAACTTGGACCCTGGAACTCAGGTTCTGGACATGGGAGAGAACAACCTGCAAATGCTGCCCAAAGACACTTTCCTGGACCTGGGCCTGGTCAACCTGCAGAAGATCTTCCTGCAGAGCTGCAACCTGATGCAGATCGACAAGGAGGCGTTCCGAGGCCTCACAAACCTGGTGGAACTGGACCTTAGCCGCAACCTGCTGGACTACGTACCATCTTGGGCCTTCCGGGAGGCCGGCCAGCTGCGCCGCCTTTTCATGAACAATAATCCTCTCCAGAGAGTCCAAGCGGATGCATTTTCAGACATGCCGTCCCTCGAAATGCTGGAGCTGAGCCAGTGTCAGATTTCCGCCATCGAAACGGGGGCATTCAAGGGAACCAACAGGTAAAGACCGAATTCAATTTCAATTCAACTCATTACCCTACAGTCAGCAAACAAATGCCATGTGGTAGAGTCGTACCCATTTTCAAGTGAATTCTCCTTCGTCAGTAGCGACTAACCCATCATCATTGTTAAATTGAATTTGAAATGAGCTTACGCTATCACTAGGAAGATTATTCCATCGCCTAATCGCATGCAAAAAGAAGGACCAAAAGTGAGCATCTGTTTTCTCAAGAAGCTCCGTCAATGGTTAAGAATGATTATGTTTACTTCTTAAATGTTTATTAGGCACGAAAATGTTTGAAACAAGACAAGAAACGTTCAAACAAGCCCATAGATAAGCTTTCATGTCTGGAACTTAGCGAGTCCCGATTTACCCCCGTACCACTGCTGCGCAACAAAAGGCGACTTAGCTTCAACTCGGCTGTGTTTTTCAAAAAACTCAAGTTGAGACTGAGATGCAGCCTAGCTACCACTGCTGCGCAAAATGCCGCTATCCTAGCAG
>JAQGCC010004633.1:0-12839 GCA_034698905.1 Xestoiulus laeticollis | reverse complement strand
TACAAGTCTTTCTGCATGTGTAAAATACTCACGCTGACTCATGCAAAATTCACTGTATTAAATAATGTTAATTTTTCAAAAAGTTATTGGAAAAGTTCCGGTTAAGTTTTAGGAAATAAGTTGTAATTTCACAATGTGCAATTAACCTCCACATTCCAGGCGTGACATGTTACACGGATGTCACATAAAGCCCTACAAAATCTGTACTGATCGAGAAACACGTTATACTTACACTTGTGGCAGGGTCCTCCTTTGAAGCGGTCATTCGGATAGGTGTGATTTTCGTTTTCTTCCGGTTCAAAGTTCGTCAACTTCTAACCCAGTTGCACGAAATCCGGGTCCGGGTAACAGTTTGTAGAAAACGCGGCTTTCTATGGCTTTTTTTCACCTTGATGTGTCGATTCAGTTTTTTTTATCGACGAATGGTTCGGTGCGAATCTGACGGTGTTGTGCCGAACAAGGACCCACTTGGGCACGGATCGCGTTCACTTAACTCCCCCCGTTTGTGTTAATAACCCGAGAAATAAAAGTGTCATCGACGTTAAAAGCCCCGACAAGCTGGGCGAAATCGTCGAATGGGGCGGCGCCAGCAATGGGCTTTAGGATTGGACCTACGACGCCAAGCCCTGCCCATCGACGCCATCGATCCGCGGCCTCCGCGGTCTTTGTGCTGCTGTTGGCCGGGCGCACCTATCGGGGCGTAGCCGTAGTAGGTTGGGGCGAGTTTTTAAGCTTTCAATGCCCGGTGCGTCTGGGCCCACGGGGGTCAAAGGACAATGAGACCTGGCCGCATTCTGGACCGTTAATATATAGTACACCTCAATTTTGAAAAACCCTCTTGGCGAGGATTTGGAGGCAGCCACGTGCACGTGGAAAACGGATGGATTTTGAAAAGTATATAGCATAGTGTATCTCGTAAACTACTTGAGATTTTCATAGTGGTTTAAGCCTGAGATTTGGAATTTGTTTTACTTCGCTTTTTTAACAGTCAGTTTTCGAGAGGACATTTTCGTGATTAGATTATCAACGTTGTACATGATACACAATGTACATGTATATAGTGTAAGCTCCAGGCCACACTAGGCTGGAAACGCGCGTTTGGTTAGCCTCAAACAAGGCTTTTTAATTAAAAAAGAATTTTCGCACGAGATATTAATGTGCAAATTTTAGAATTTAAATTAAATTCGATGCTCTGTTTGAGATTAGCCAAACGCGCATGTCCAGTCTAGTGTGGCCTGGTGCTAAATGCTGCTGGAAATGGGGTTGTTAAAGTGGCCCGCGTGCCATTTTTGGCTCAAGGAGCATTTAACCAGATATAAATGTATATCGATAAATTTATACAGCTCTGATTTTATATTTAAAGTTAATAAGGGCCATTGTTAAAATGTATAGATAACTGAAATTTGTCTTAGTTTTTGCAAGGTGGTAACATATGCATGGGGTGTTCAACATTGAACACTTCTGTATTATATACCATCTTCACTGACAGTTCGATATATACAATGTTACAAACTCTTGATCTCGCCATTTTTTAGCATTGAATTATAATCTTTTGACACATTGCTAAAAATACTAAAACACCTTCTTATGTGTCTATATAGAGGGATATACATTATCGAGGTTAAACCTCTTAATTAGCTATAATTATGAAACGGTCTTTTGTTATAAAGATCCTGCATTGTTCCAATTTAATTTTTCGAAATTTTACCAGAAGTGATCTTATGATCTAGGCTAATTGTCTTAATTTGTTAGACATTGGCAATTAGTCATTTAGCCCCACACCTATAAATCCCAAAGGTACATGTAAAAAAGCAATTTCGTTGCCACTTAAAAAGTGAGAAAAAAGATTAAATTTAAGTATAGCTACAATTGTATATGCATACAATTGGTCATTTTGTCACTTCAAAAGGGCGTGTTTAACTTTCAGTCATGCTTTTTAAAGAGGGAATCAATCCTACCAGTAATCTTTGGTCTACTTCTATAATGTGCTATATATAGTTAAAGTGTAGAATAACACTAAATGCACTGTTTCATAATGTCTATTGCATATATTTTGTACATGTAGATAGATAAGCATCGGTGTCCCATTAAAATAATCAAACACATTTACGATATACAGGTGTTTCTTCAAAATAAAATGTATATATATTCCCTTGTAAAAATCGACAGTGCATATATACGAGCTCGTATACTTGGTTTACTTTTCTGAATACTGAGTATACTTTTGAGTACACTATACATTATATTATGCATACCATAAAGGTGCATGTACACCATGCTACTTTTGCTGCATGCTTTTGTAAGGGGTACTCATAACTCGACTTTGATAGGATTGGCCAAACACAAAGCGATATTTTTGAGGTAATTGCGAAGAGGCTATCTGAGCACAAGTTATAAGTACCCCTTGCAAAATCTGCGAAGTTTTATAATTGGTTGCACAGCAAAAGTTTAGCCTGATCAATTGTACCTTCTTTGAGTATACTGATAATCAAGAGATTATCAAGTATACTTTTCCTATACATGTATACTTTACTGTAAGTATATTCCAAGTTAAACATTATACAAAATTAAAGGTCAGCCTATATAGTGTACTAAGATGTTCGAAAAAAGTGCACTCACTATGCTTTGCCAAGTATACTTTCAATTTGACAATTGTTAACCATGTAGATCTATGCTAAATTTAAGCTGTTAGAATTGGATTAGATACGTTTACGAATTTTCTCTTGTCTTAGATTAAATAAAACGTGAACAAATTTACGTATACTCATAACTGCCCTTCACCTAATTATAATGGGGCAGCATTCCAGAAATGCCTGCGGATGACCCCTGCCTGCCTGCGTCTCCATAACCACGAATTTAACAGAATGCGCACCGTGAAAATTCAAGAATTGAACATTTTATAGAAATGTACATGTATAAGATTGTATTTCTCTGCATGGTTTTGGCTGGCAACCGCTCAAATTCGATTTGAGGCATTGCCAGAATGACCCCCTTCAATGCGATCTGCATGGGAATCTGCGACAAAAACATAAATTGGTCTTCTAGGGGTGCCTCGAAAACGTTTTTTTTTTCCCCTCTTGTTTTTATTTGTTACGGTTTATATAGAAAACTTTTCCAAATTGCCTGTCTCCGCGCATCCCGTTCAATAGGGCCCTTAAAAACCTTTAAAAACCCGATTTGACACTATCTCCTCGGCTTGACAAGTTAATATCGTCGCCATTGTAACCACACAATGTGTCTTACATGGTGTGTGTGAACACCTCTCCGTCGATGCAAAACCCCCAGCTCCAATTGGCCGAGGGGGTATCCGCTTCCGGCGCCCTTGTCCCCAACAAAGTGACGCGAGCATAATGGCGCCCACTTAGGAGAACTCTTGCTCGGAAGACAACTTAAATGGTCTTTCATCGCCCTGCACTTCTTCCTTTCTTGACCATTACAATGGAAGCATTCTCCGCGGACTTTAGAGCGCCGTAGGGGGCGGGTCGGTCTTCCATCACCCGCACCGACGCTCACGTTACGGCAGCATAGGAAAAGCCAGGCTTATACTTTGTGTCAGCCGAAGACGGACCCAAGTAGAGGGCGTTTTGCAAGCTGCAGGATGCTAGGACAGAAAACGCTTTCTCGCCGATTTCTGGTTGCTTGATTGAAGCTGACTAGAATGCTTTGAATATGTAGAAATCTCCAAAACATGGCGTCCATTTTTTTCATTCTATAGTCTTGGAAGCTGTTTTTGTAGGGGAGAATGTTGAAAATGCTGGAAAATGATTAAGAATTTGGAAGAGTATATACTGGGACTTGATAGAGGATTCATTAAAATCAATTGTGCACTTGGAAGAGTGTTGGGAACCATCAATAACTTGATGGAGGATTCAATAAAATCAGCTGAGGAGGTCCGCGTTACAAAACAGCGCATGCGCCAGCCCCTATAGGCGAAAAAAGTTCAAAACTTATATAGGGGAAAGGAGGTCGCAGTAGCAAGCAATGAAGATGGTTTCTTCATTGATATTTCGAAAAATACTATTTTTATATTCCTCCCAAAGATTCATTTTAGTATCATAATTTTATCGCTGGATAAGGTTTATTTTTAATGAGGTTCTGTGTTAAAATCGTGTTTCTTTCCCCTATAAAATATGCATTTTTACTATACCATGGAAACTTGAAAGATTCTTGAAAACCATTAAAAATTTGGAAAATTCTTGAAATCAATTGAGAACTTTAATTAAAGATTCTTAAAACCCTTTGAGAACTTGAAATCCATTGATAACGTGCATGAAGGATTCTTGAAATCCATTGAGATTTTGTCATTTGATTGCAGACATATAGGCTAAACCCAACGACAGCTTGCATCTTGATTGGAATCATGTCAGATTTTGAGCTCAACCTCTGTTTGGGAGGTTCGATCTGGTACTTATATGATAACTGGAAAAGTTCCAAATTACTTATTGCTATGATAATTGGTTTGCAGGCTCTTATATCATATTATCAATTGCTGTGGTTGGGGACAATTTCAAAGCCTCTGATAATTCTTTCAAAACTTTGCAATCCCTGAAATTTTTTGAATGTCATTAAACTCCAACCCCAACATCATTAAAAACTTTTTAATTGCAATTGAAATCATATTAAACCGTTGAAGAAAATCACTTGGAAAATCTTGAAATGAACCTAGAAAATTGTGGAAAATATACTTTATGTAATCCAATAACAATTTCTCGAAACAGCCCCTCGAACACCGTGTTACACACCACCTGACACCTTTTTTTTCCCAAACTTTCTTCAAATTTCACGTGCTTGTTTACACCTTTCAGAAGAAAAACGAGCGATCATGTTTGACAGCCATCTTGAATCCCTGTCCCCAGCGATTAGCCTTGCATCTGCAGGCTGGGTGCACCGGGCACTCGCCTCGGGGCTTCTTGGAACAGATCGGCCCATTGATGAGGAGCGCACGTGATGGGTGGTTTCGACTATCCTTTTGAATGCGGGTTTCTCTACCTGTGTGTCTTTACCAGCGCCATTGGTGACACATCGGCCGACAGGGTGATAATGGCGAGCTCTTCGCTTTTGTGGGGACAAAACGTTGAGAGTGATGATGTTTGAAGCCTTGTACCGTGCATGGGGGTGGTGGGTCACGTGTGTTTTTTATATATGCGAATGCTTGTTTTTCTCCACACTTCTGTCAGATCCAATCACCCCCGCATTGAATAAAGACCGTGCTGCTGTATGGGACATCAGGGCTGTGCATTGCTTGCCGATAACGGTTGGGATTATATCGGAATCTGCCCTGCAGCAATCTCAGTGAACGTAAATGGGATATGTCCATACACTTATGTGACCATATTCCCACGGATGCATTACGAATGAGTGCCGAATGCAAAATTGAATATGTATAGATAGTGTCAGTAATGTGTGAATAGAATATGCACAAGGCGATTACAAAAGGAATTTCGCCATTCGGATAAGCACTCAACAAACAAGAATGGCTCATGAACTAGAAAGTGAAAGCTTGCTTCTTTAGGTTTGAACCATGCATGAATTGTGAAGAATATACCAATTATTCAAGGTGGTAATACATGTATATCGTTAAACAGACGTCGTGAACATAACTCAAAATTTGGTTATACATTGGTTTAATGAGAATGTGGTCAATGATATTAATTCTGTGCTTTATGTATAGCCTCGTGGCCAAATTTTAGTAGGTTCGACTCCACTTATACATGTGCATGTATAATATATACAATGTACATGTATACGTATATGCTGCAAATCAAATAAATCTTAAATTGATATGTCCGCGAAATATTTAAGTTAAATTTACGAAAATGCAGGTTAATTTAAGTTAAATTTACGAAAATGTATTTTAATTTAAATTAAATTTGCGAACATACATCGTATCGACATATATTTTATGGACATATTTTAAGGTTGTTTTAAGATGTGGCAGCTATAGAATAGAAATTTGAAAAAAAAAAAATTAAAGTGGGGAATTTTTCATATAAGCTGGAAAATTTACCTTCTTAGGCAGGGTGCCCACTAATATGGTGAGTATGTGATGATATGGCACCTTTGTGGCATATAGGCTACAGTGTAGCACGTTGCACTAGGGTGACTATAGGCGATCCTATTAAATTGCATGTACACGCGAGCTTCGTGCAACAGCCATTTGCTTCAATGTCGCCATATAACACCACATGTTCAACATCTTGGTGGGCACCCTGCATGCCTTAAGCCTTCTGATGTGTCGTGTTGCACTTGTACGTCTCCTTCACCGAAATGGACCAATTACAAAACAGCATTCTGTGTGAAATGAGTTATGGTTTAAAGTCACTAAGTTGAACTGTTTATCCCCGTGATTCTGACCTTAAAAGGTCAATGAGAATCGATCTATTAACTGTTCGGCATGAATGGTGCCCTCCAAAATGTTAAGCAAGTGGTGATATGGCAACTTTCCATGCAGCGTATGGCATGTGCTCAATATAGGTTTACATGTAAATTTATATAAATGGCCTCGTGCAACATGCCATTAATGCTCAAAGTCGCCATATCACCACGCGCTCACCTCTTGGTGGGCACCCTGCCTTAGAAAAACGTTCAAAACCATATTGAATCATGAGATAATTCCATGCCTATATAGGCTGAACATGTGACATCTGTGTGACATGAGCTCAAATCTACAATAGATTGACCGATAGAGCAAAGCAAATCGATTAATTGATCGCTGGTTATTCATGACAAAACAAAAACAACAACAGATTGATTATTTTGGTTCGCAAAGATGGCTGCCCTCACATGCAATCGCCACACAGAAGTCCGTGCAGTATAGGGGCACCATTAAAATGCAAAAGGGGGATATCCTCCGAGGGCCCCTTCTCTTCCACAAGCCAGTGTTTATCCCCAGAGTGTCTTAACGTGCCATTAGCATATATCCCCTTTGCACATCGTTAATGTATGCAAGCTTGGTGCTTGAGTCGATCGCGGCTTACGTCGCTTAATGGGCCGTTGATGGTGGTGTATCAGGGACCGAGAACGGAAGGGGTTTTGTAATGGACTTAGGGCCCGGAGAGGGTCGGGTTAACGGGCGTGAAATACAATCTAATTTCGCAGGCGGTGATTTATGTTCCGGTTGAGCGAAACCTGTTTAAGATGATGCATTTACGAGTGCCCAATCTAATTTGCAGGGCGAAGAAGGAACCACTCGCTGGAGCGCCATCTGCATAGGGCCGCCAAGGCTCATTTTGTAAGCTTGTTACCGCAACCGGAAAGTGAGTTGAACGCTGGAACATCAGGTATAATTGGCTGGAAATGGAACGCGAGGGACATCCGGAAAATATATTTTATGAATTACTGTATACATATGTAGGCTACACGTTGCTTTCGAGAGCCACACCATGGTTGTGGTCACGGAATTGATTTCATGCATCCTTGTAGAAAACAGCTTTGGATGCAATTTATGCAATTGTGCGCATGCGTACGTCCATTCTATCCGTGAGTTTTCAGCTTGGGTGAAATTCACGTAGGATGAAATACAAGTTCAGCTATACAATTGTAGGATTAAGTCCATGTTGAGATATAGGATGAATTTCATACTCAGCTGAATAAGTAGGCCTATACATGTAGAGTCTATAGAAAACCCACGTTCAGCTATAGGATAAAGACTATGTTCAGCTATTGGATGAAGTCCACGTTCAGCTATAGGATGAAATTCATGTATACAGCTATCTGGATATATCCATGTTCAGCTATTGGATGAAATTCATGTACAGCTATATGGATGATATTCATTTTCAGCTATACAAATGTAAAAAAATCACTTTTGTTCAGCTACAGGATGAAGTCCATGTTAATTAAGACGTGTTTAAGGATGAAATTCATGCATATCTTTCCTGTTTATTTCGTTTATCCATTTTATACCAAAATTACAATCTTAATACATATATATTCCAGCAATATAGAAAACATTCAAAATGTCCTGCTTTTTTCTGTATACCCTTTAATCATCACCATTGCATTCAAACTTGACGTTATTCTGACTAATAAATAAGTGTGAAGTGTTTCGCCTACTCGGGTCGAACTCAAGCGATTTCCGAGATACGGTTTTCTTCACTTTCGCTGCATTGCCATTGGGCTTACCAAGATGGCGGTTCGGTCCCCATAAACGGGAAGCCTTGACCGGACTCGACCGTTAATTCCGCCGCAGGAAATCCCCTTAAGCCGTCCAAAGTCATTTCGGTGGCCCTAAAAGGCCTTAACGGCCTGTGCTCGCGGAACCCATCTTCAGCAGCGACCATAAATCGGTACTTTTACGACGGCCGAAACATGAATAAAAGCTGAGCCAGGGCTCGGCCTCGGGCCTAATGGCCGCCCGGTCAAGAGGGGCCGCATGCCGTAATCAGGATCCACGGCCATCGATCCAGGGCTCTGGAGTGCACTCGAACTGCCTTGTTAGCGTCGCCATTAAAGCCATCTTGTAACCCCCGGATCCGGACTACTTTGTCTTCATGGACAGAAGACTTCGTCATTGGTCTGAAGGGGCCCTTGGGCGGGGCCTCACCCCCAACTGCTAGCACCTCCTGACGGTGGGCATTGTTAGTTGAGCAATTTCGCATTGTTGAAAATATGGTAACATAGTCGATGTAGTTGCAACACATAATATAATCATATGGAAACGCATCACGCAATTGATTAAAATGCACGATCATTTTACGAACGGCACATTGCCACACTGGGAAGTTCTCAAAGACCTGGACTACCTTAAATTGCCAGGAAAATTGTATTAACATGAAATAGTCATGGAAAAGTGATGTATTTTGTAAAAGCCAGGGAAGTGCTGCACAATTATTACATTTGATTTCATATTATTAAAAATGTTGTCAAGATATGGCACACTCATCCTGCTCTGGAGCTTATATTATGAAATATTTAAGAATTTCTAATAGTCAAGATAGATGGTCATGGAAAATTGGTTTTGAAATTGGAAAAGCCTGGGAAGTTGAAAAAATTTCTTTAGGAACCCTACATTTATATTTCTAATGTAAAAAATCTATACTATACTATACTATAAGCCCTATGCATACCATGTTACTTTTTGGGATATAATCTTGGATTGTGTAATAAAAATACACACAAAAAATTGTCATTCATGTGTAATCTTCAATAAACCCAACTGAGATTAAAAAATAAAAGATTGTCGTTTTTTTTACAAAGTTTTCAATATGAGAATTGTTCACTGCCTAATTTGCTGCATCAAGGGGGCCGCACGAGTCCATCAAAGGCCGAAAAATCCCTTTTAACCCCTTTTGATGCGAATATCAACATAAAAGCACTTCCATTGAGTAGATCATACCCAGATTTCTGTTAAAATTCAAAAAATATGGTAAGTTGTGCATATCCTTACTGTGATTGTGTTCCAAAAACTTACATGGCAGGATTACACATCCCCATAAAACGGTCAGTGGCGCTTTAGCCCTAAGAGGTTTTAAGCACCATGTTGAAGTTACCGCCCAAGTTTCGAGGCCCATGATCGCAAAGTGTGCCGGCGTTTTTCTCGGCACTGACGCCCCCTGAACGCCGTATAAATCAGCACGATGGCGCCTATTAGCGCCAAAGTGAAAGCTTGCAACAACCGCGTCGAAAGTAAAGAGAAATTATAGGAGAAGAGGCTGAAAGCGAGGCTATTAGCTCGGGGCCGATCCAGGTTTCAAGAAGCAATCTTCTCCGGAAAAAAAAGCGTGAAAAATAGTTGAAGATTGCCTCGGAAGTTGCGAAAACGCATAAATAAAGGTGCTCAGCCCCTTTACGGCTGGCAATCACTGCTAGCTCGGGTGCTTGTGTGGTTTGCCTAACTTCAGGGGCTCAATTGATAGCATATACTGTAGATTGTAAAATTGTACATCCTAAAGAAAATTGTAAAGAATTTCATCGATTTGGTAGCCATTTGGTATTGTTGTTACTCTCTTGTCAAAAATCATTGGCAAATACATCGTTTCAGTGGCCACCTTGGGATTCATTCTTTCCCTTTCAAAAGCTGTACAAGAGATAACCTAGAAATTTGGTTTAGGTGCATTTATAGCGTATCCATTTTCTGTGAAAAATCATGAAAACTGTTATCCTTGGTATTATTTTTACTGCTTTATTGGGCTTCAGTTTCTTGTCCTGTACAAAGTCAAAAAGGACGAGCTGCTTTCATGGCAACTATGGATAATTCTAACGCACGTCCTTTATAGAAATATTTTCTGGAAAGGCTCATAGCAACATCTTATTGTAACATTAGTGACCTTATTGGGAGTCGCCAGGATCCATTTATTAAACTAATAAGAACTTTTTTATTTAATTTTTTATTGGCTAACTTTGATAGAAAAACCACCATTTTTTTTCTCCTTGTACTCACCAAACAGACACGTGCACTTAACCCAACCTAGACTAGCACATAACTTAACCTGACACAATCCAGGCTAACTTGAGTTAAATTAATCCAACTTAACCCAGCTTAACTTTACCCAACCTGACACAGGATAAATTGACTCAAAAAAACCTAACTTGATATGTATATTATAAGCTAACCTAACCCAAACTTAAAGGCAGGATGCCTACGAAGATGATGAACATGTGATGACATAAGGCGAGTAAATGCAAATTAGTATCGTCTAGCTATGCAATGTGCTAATTATATATTATGCCACAAAGTTACTAACCTACCCTCCCAAGTAATCGAATCCCAAATCTAACCTAACCCTTGGTGTGGGAAATGTGTACGGAAAAGACCACTAAGCAAAAATGTCCAGTCACCCTTAATTTCTTTAACCCTTTTTGCTCTTTTATTTCGAAACATGCACCTATGCCGGACATGTTCCTTTTTCATGGATGTTGAAGTGTCTGCTGATGGAATTCATGGTCATTAAAACAACTCTGTCGGCCAACAGACTACCAATGTCCCAAGGAAGCAATCGCCACCGTTTTGGTTTATGTGTTTCTGACCATTTCCCCCTCTTATTTTTTCCATTAATGGACGCTGGGTGGCGCGAAGTGGTCACCGGCGAATTGCCTAATAACGACTACTCCCCTAGCCTTTCAATCTCTCATTTGCCCATCCTTAAAATCCCTTTAGCGCCCCCTGTTTGCTGTAGTAACGTGGCGGCGAGCGAACGTCAAGATTTATCCCCCTAGTGGGGTTTTAATCTGAGGGGAGTAGCGCCACTTTCCCCTTAGTAATTACTATTACTCACCCGCCAACCCATCAGGTGTTGCCCTTTTCATTTAATCGCTTAATATATGTCCAGGATCTGGCTTAATGGGTCAGCGAGCGAATTAGCTCCATTCCGGTTCAGCACCCCCTGGCGGCATACGAGTCCTTAGCATCTCCAAAATGGCTGCCGCCTTTTACTTTATTTTTTAAATCTGAATGAACACTGCGTTCTTACAGAAAATGACTAATGGAAAATTGTATTTGTGCACGTATGCAGTATACATTTGAATTAATTTTTTTATTATAAAATACTGAAGTTTTTTACAAAAATTAATTTCATTCCACTTTTTGGGATGGGATTTTAACACTATGCAAAGTATTTTTTAAACTTGAATTCATTTTTTGTACTAATTGCTTAATGAAATAGTTTAAATTTGGGACCATTTTTATATTTCCATGATATGTATTTATCATGGAAATACTAGATTTTCAAGGTATTTGTTGCTGTCTTAGTCCCAAATTTATTTAAAAAAAACTTGATGGACAATACTGTTATAAGTATAATTCTAAACATATCCATCCAAATTGAATTGTTGTGTATTGCACTCATAACATAAATAACGTGTGAATGTCAAGCACATTTTACACAATATCACAATAAATTTTCAAAGATTTTACAGGGGTTCGATCAGCTTCAAAACCATTATCTTGTTCACCTGAGTCCCCTATAGCTGAGAGCCCTAGTGTCCAGGTGTTGGTCAAGCTGACCCCTTTTTCTTATACCAAAAACAGACGGAGAAGATTCCCTTTGTTTACCTTCTTTAAAATCCCCTCCCACTTAATTGAAAAGATTGAAATCTTTTTTCTCAGAAACCCCAGGACTTTATTGAAAAAAGTCCTTGCAGTTTAAGCCCTTAATTTATGAGAACCTTCCCTATAGCCTATAGTCGTGTTGGGTGGCGCCTCCATTGTCATTGTGTGTAAACTTAAACTGTTTGCATTTTACCTGAAATAAGTGGGGTTTTATGAACTTAAGTGAGCAAGTTCCGGAGTTCATTGGGCGATAATTGAAGCAGTTTGGGGATTAACGTCAAAATGTAACGGCCTTTTAAGAAACATTTTCTTGTACATGTAGTTAGCATATGCCTTAAAGTAAATGTTTTAAGTATAGTACACTAACAATTTTATCTAAGTATCCATGCATACACTATAATTTTCATTCAATATATGTAGATTCAATTAACTGCTATACACTGCATGGTGGAAACTATTAGAAAGGTTCCATTTAATGAGACTTTAATGAGTCATTTAATTTACCTAACTTTGATACTGTTCATCCCAGCGTTAGATAAGATGCAGGCCAATTTTTTCCACATGGTTAAACGTGGGTTCCATAACCCTGGATTATTTCATTTAGGACCAGTTGTACCAACAGAGGTTAAGAATAACATAGGGTTAATCTGCTGTACAATACTAGGCTAAAGAACTCACCTTTGCATTGCACCTGCATGAATTAAGGGGGAACTGAACTGCATGTTTTGCTATGGGGGAAATTTTGATACATACTTTTAAAAAAACTACTTGTAATAATACAAAAATAAAAATTAATAAAAATGCAGTATTTTTGTAGCTACTACATGATCAAAATTTCATAATTTTCCCA
>JAQGCC010004632.1:0-12844 GCA_034698905.1 Xestoiulus laeticollis | reverse complement strand
GGATGTGGAATATACGGAACTCTAATAGTCAGGGGACATTTGTTTTTTGTAAAAATTGCAGCAATTCAACTCAAATATTTCACACGTTTTGAATGTTCAGTAGGCCTATTTCAGGAAGGTCAGTGAAAATTGACTTAGAAACTCATTTTAACTGGAAAAGTCAAGGAAGTTTACTTTTAACGGTTAGTAAGTAATAAGGGAATGAGGAACTAAAATTTGCTCGTGATCCATTGTTTGCAGTTTGGGTAATATCTTTGAAGGGGGTTATCTTCGTTTTATATCAGATCAGGTTTTTTCCCCTGGAAAACTCTGCTCGTGCTTATCTCGAATTATATCTAGTTTTTTTTTTTTAATATATTTTGATTAAACTTTGAACCCTGGCTGGTTTAGTTTTACTGTTTGTTAACTGCCTATTCAGTATTGTGTTTAGCTTTGTTGTTGAAGGGGGAGGGGTGGGTTTAAGTTTAATTTCCCTCCCTCCCTTCTTCCTTCTCCAGTATATTTGTCCCCTGAAAGAGGCCTCTTCTGGATATTAACCACCCCCGTTTTTTATTCGATAGTAGACTGGGCCTCGCATCTGAGGTCCTTGACCCCAACTTCTCTCATTGGGGGGAATGGAAAAACATGTATTTTCTTCCCCCTATGTTTGCTAGATTCATTTTGGATTCTACGTATAAATTGAAACCTTGTACGTGACATAAGGTTCACTTTTTTTGTGTTTGTCAGGACGCAGCAACTGGAAATTAGATAAAATTTCCGAATATCCGAACAAAAAAACAAGGCTTTTAAGGGGATTTTAAAGGATATGCGATTAGGAAATTAGGTCCCAGTGACATGTGGGCCACATTTCTCCCTTGAACAGGATATGAGTCATTTAACAATGCTAAATAAGGTCTTTTTGGTGCCTTCTAAAGGCCCCCTAGAAGACACATTTATTCAGAAATGCTCTCTAGGCTAAGAGTACAAGACACTTTACTGAATAAATGGTCTTATGCTAAGAGTAAAAGACATTAGGACACTTATTAAGAAATAGTCTTAGGTTAAGAGTACAAGACGCTTTACTTGAGAAATGGTCTTAGGCTAAGAGTACAAGACACTTTAAGGCTAAGAGTACAAGACACTTTACTGATGAAATGGTCTTAGGCTAAGTGTACAAGACACTTTACTGAAGAAATGGTCTTATGCGAAGAGTACGAGATACTTGTACACGTTACGTAAGAAAATACATGTAGTCTTTAAATTAGGCTAAGATATAAGACACTTTTCTTCAGAAATGAACTTCGACTAGAGTATGGCTAGGACAATATACAGTGTACTACAGAAGTGATCTTAGACTAAGAGTATATAAGGCCCACTTTAATATCAGACACCGGGACCATGAGGGTGGTTGTAAGGGGTTCCATGGGTAGCTAATTGCCTCAACATCCCCCTTTAGCTGCTACCAGGAGGGCACGACTTCAACCCCCTCCCAAATCGAAAATGTCGATCACAAATTGAAAAAGAAGGGCTTTTTGAGTCTCCGTTTAAATTTTAGTTGGTACACGGGTGCAACAACCTACATTCCGTGCAAGGACGTTCCTAGTCTATAAAGGCAGGCAGTCAGGCAGGCCATCGAACCTGACCCCTTCCACCATGTCCCACGCTTACCCAAAAAATGCAGCAACTAACACCAATCGAGAAAGAAAGGGGTTTCGACTGGCATAAGTGGTGTTAGGAGGAATATGTTACCCCTTAGCCCTGTCACAAGTCCAAGGTTTTAATGATTTCCATGGCAGGTCGATAGCGAAATAACGATTTTTCAATGACGCATTTATATACCGATAAAATTTTATATAAAAAAGTAAGTGTGGCCAAGGTAACTCGGGAAGTTGGGTTACCCGGATATTCCGCTGATCGACCCAAATGAATCCTCCTCACTCCCTCCTTCGTTCTCTTCTTGTACATGTACATTTATCTTTAAGATTTCATCAAAGACGTAATTCTAGGTCAAATTTCAATTCTTAACAATGCCTTCTGCTTATGACACTAGCACACACAAAAAATGGACTAAATTCCTCACAAACAATTAGTTACTGTAATGCGAAGTCGTACTCTCGATGTAACGAACAGTCACTTTTGGAATCGTTGGCCCAACGTACTATGTACCTTATGTTATACAGTCTGCTCTCGATATAACGAATAGATGGCTGGTCCCGACCGAAATGCCTATGTCTCTCATGTGCATTTAGCCTCTGAGTATAACGAACGTTCCGTATGACGAACCGCTCGATATAACTAACAACCATTTTTTGGAATTGTAGACCCAACGTACCAATGCTGAATGTTTTACTATCCGAAATCCAATTTTAAATCTTGTACATTCGACTCTTGATATAACGAATAGTGGCTGGTCCCGACCAAAATGCCTACACCTTTTATGTACATTTAGCCTCTCAGTATAACGCACAACCACTTGTACCAATGTTGAATGTTTCACTATCCGAAATGCCTATACTTCTCATTATAACGAACGTTCTGTATGGCGAACCGCTCGATATAACGAACAGTGGTTGGTCCCGACCAAAATGCCTATATCTGTTATGCATTAGTCTCGGCGTCTCTAATACGGACTTTCCGGTATAAGGAACGAATTTCCCATCCCCTTGGCGTTCGTTATATCGAGATGCAGTTGTGGTTCGTTATTTGTCCTTTTTTTTTTTTACTACGGGTCACTCGTTTCACTTTTCGGTTGCATTATTGTGTCAAAAGTTCAGGAATGTCGTTGAGGAATGCTTAGCTTAAGCTTAGCCTACCTTTTTGTTCTTCTTGAGTTTTTGAACACCTGCGTTTCTTAACCCATTGATTACTCGACTGAAACCGAATTAGTTTTGGTTTGCCCCACGACCGTGTTTTTATTTTATTTTTCAACTGACTAATTTCGTCTGAAAATAACGCGCTTCAAACCGTCTAGCACAATGTCTGAACAATGACGATTGTTCGCAGGAATATTTTCACATTCTCTGCTTTTAAGATGAGAAAAATCGTACAATTAACTCTATCAATCTCTTCCTCATTCCTTTTACATTTGTAACTGTGCCAGGTGTGTCTGTCTGCCTTGAACGTTTAAATCAGATAGGCTACATGCAGCTATAGTATCCAAAGGGTTCAGGGATTCAATTGGCTTTACATACAGTCGCCTCTCGATATAACGAACGATGTCGCTGAAACTGACTTTTAACCTGGTCTACACGTAACCGTTTTATCTTCAATCTTTCGTAAACAGGCTCGTGAGGTTTCTAGAATTATATAAATCTGTTTTTAGAACGCACGTGATAGATTTGTAGAATTAAAAATAATAGATTTTTAGAACGCACGGGATTGATTTTTAGAATTAAAAATTAATCATTTAGAACGAACGTGATTGATGTTTAGAATTAAAAATAGATTTTTGGAACGCGAGTGATTGATTTTTAGAACGAACGGGATAGATTTGTAGAATTAATAATCGATTTTTAGAACAAACGGGATAGATTTTTAAATTAAAAATCAATCAATTAGAACGCACGTGATGCATTTGTAGAATTAAAAATAGATTTTTAGAACGAACTTGTTAGATATTTAGAAAGCACGTACGGGCCTGTTTACGAAATAATACGAAATCTGGCATGTACCCCTATCGTGTAATGTTCGTTTGTGTGTACGTTATCAATTACGTTTATTTGTTTACTACCTTTCCTTCGTTAAATATTCAACAATCCCGTTCTCCTAGTATTACATGTAATACCCTAAATAGATGGTTTAACGTAATTTCATCCGTTTTTCTAAATTTTGGGGGGCGGGGAGTGTGTTTGAAATTTTGAACACCAGGGTGAATTGTTTCCCCTTCCTAAACATCGATCCTTAAGTTTCTTCACCATCCCAGGTGCATTTTTATCAATCCCAATTTATTAGCCATTTATTTCCATTTCCACCCCACTATTTGGAAGTTCATTCCACCCTTAGCCCAAATGTAATTGTACAGGCAATTAAACTAGGGGGGTTCGTGCCCCTACATACAGGACGCCAGGTGGCGCTCACGCTTTTTAACTCCACGTGTCGACACGCGCCATTACGTCATTTTATCCCGCATCCCTCCCCCACAAATAGTATGCGAAGGGGGGGGGGGGGACTTTCATGTCTGCTTTTCGTCGTTATTTATATCTGTGTCTATAACGGTGGAAAAATGGCACCCAAACAACCCCCGCTAGGGTCAATGTCCTCACTCCTCAATGGCGCTCCCTCTAGCGGACGAAATTGACGTGACGTCATTTTAGCTGATCGATATTTTGACGTCACTATACACAATGGGAGTCACACTGGGAGAGGGGTCTTGACCTCGTGGGTGGCGTAAAACAAATGGAAGTTGTTTTATTTTTTATTTTTATGGGGTCAGAATCACAGGTCACGGATTCTGTCTTTGGCTTGGACGAAATAAAAATCGGTGTTATTGGGTTTTTTTTATACGCACGTGTGACGTCACGTGTGAAAAATTGTCGTTTTCTTGATGGTGTTTATCAGTGTCAACTTAAAACGTCGTCTTCAATGCCCTCCTCCCTCGTGTCCAGAGCAGGGAATTGACCCCTGACCCCAAGAGGGGGATTTTTATCAAGAAAGCCACGTTTTGGGAACTAGGGGGACAAAAAAAAAACAAGCATTTCTATTGGTGTAAATATGAGGAAAAATACAATCTTAGCTCTCAAGGTCAGTTTTTGTAAGTCCACCCCATCCCCTTAAATTTTTGCTAAATTCTAGTGAAGATAAATAATACAGCCGGCTCTCGATATAACGAACAGAGTGGCTGGTCCCACCCAAGATGCCTACACCTCTCATGTATCAGTACTCAAAATACTGCAAAAGCTACTTTAGCGCGATAGGTGACATTAGTGACAGGAGCGAAAAAGATTTGGCCAGTTACCGTTCGTTATAGCGAGAGCCGATGCTGCATTTTTTATTTAGTCTCAGACGAGGTGAATTTTCGCTGAAATCCTATTGTGAGAGTGCACTGACTCCCCCTTATTTGTCTCCTGAGAAACCCAGGGTCGTGGAGCGGGTCGATATGCTAGTCAAGGACATAAGTCCCCATTGGTACCCCCCTCCCCCCCCCCATCTCTTCCTCCAGACAAACGATAAGAATCTCCCCCCCCCCCATTCAATGGGCCTCTTGTTTAACAGCCAACGTTCGCTTTATTGCAAGTTTGATAATATGGATGCTACATTTTACAGTTTAATGTTTTGGGAAAAGCGAATTTCCTCAAGTTTTAATACTGTAAAATCGTCGTTTCTGGCATATGATTTAAAATTATTTTTTTGATGAAGCCGAAGGTTCAAAGCTCATGTCTGGCACAATGGATGTGATGCTGTTTTTGTGGTGTCTTAATTCTCTTGGTTTATGGATGGATTTTTGGGGAGGAAATTTGGATGATTATTTCATACTTATTTTTTTCAAGTCCGATTAATTGGCTGTCGCAGCTTCCGCGTGTCGGCCATTAAAAGTACGTTAGTCGTTTACGCTCTGCTAGGAAAGAAAAAATTAAATTTAATAGTAGTACTATGATTAAAATGTCGGCTATAAGCCGCCTTATTTATCTCCGATGAATGAGCCGAGACGAAACACTTGGCTGGGATAGAGCCGATAGACGAAATCCGCTAGGGAGTGCTGCAGGAAGGGTCAAGTTTTTTTTTTTTTAATTTTGTACTTGTAGCATAAGCAAAAATTACAATTGTGTAGTTTGTATTTTCAACATTGCTCGTGACTAGAACAATGGTCATATTTGGTGCGTGGGTGTAGTGCAGTGCAGTACATGTACGTGCTAGTGTTTGATATCACCTGTTGTAGTGTTTGATATCAGGTGTAGTGCAGTACGTGCTAGTGTTTGATATCACCTGTTGTAGTGTAGTGCAGCACGTGTGAAGCTGCTTATGTTCAGATGTTGATGTGCAGTGCAGTTGTAAGCATGTCAAAACTTGTGGTACGCCTTCGTAAGTAGTGATTTGGACGAATGTAGTGTGTGCTACTACTGTGGTGTATTGCAACAAGATTGTCAACAAATGCATATTGTAGTGCAGCAGATTCAAGCGAGCCATACGTTTGTATTGTAGTGCGGTGCATTTAGTCATACATGGTGTAGTGCAGAGCAAGGTGATGAGGTGCAGTAGTAGTGTAGTACAACCCTCACTGGCATCTGACTCACGTGAGTCTATCAATACACGTTATAGTGTAACATATTGCAGTAAACATTCATAATAGGGGTATTCAAGTTCGTCATCGTACATCTGAGATTTGGTATTATTTCGTAAACAGGCTCGTGCGTTCTAAAAATCGACGATTTAGAACGCGCCTGATTCTAAAAATATGATGAAATTCACGTGCGTTCTAAAAAAAAACATTGACTTTTTAGAGCGCACGTGCGTTCTAAAAAAAATAAAATCTACTTTTTAGAACGCACGAGCCTGTTTAGGAAATCTTAGGTGTACGATGATGAATTTAAGTACCCACTAATAATTCCCGTTTTCTGGGTCTTTAAAAATGCCTGAATGTGGCGTATTTATCTCTCTCTCTCCCCCTACTATTAATCTCGCAATCGAATTCCCCTATTTTTCTCGTTTTTTCACATGTTTTATGGCAGCTGCTCCTCCTCTCCAACAATTGGCCGTTTCTGTTTTCCACTGCTTGGTGTGCATACGCAGGTGACGCTTCTAGTAAATCCGCTTTTATGTGGCTTTGCCATAGCAGCAGCAGCAGCAGCAGCAGCAAGAACTACTACTCACCTAACCTACTACGTGTGCACTTTTTTCCACAAGGAAGACTAACCCTCGTTTCAAATGCACAAATGCGAAGACGTACGTGCGATTTTAACGTTGGATGGAAGTATCCATGGAATCCGAGAGACTGCTGCTGCTTTCTATTAGGATACTCAATCTCTCCTCCTCGTGACCATATCGGTTTTTAAAAAGGTCAGTAAATGGCGTTTTGGATTACGTGGAAGATGGCCAACCATATGCTGTGCCGGATAAACGTGTTTTCTGTTGCGTGGCGCATACAGGTCCTACAGGTTGTTGATGCGATTAAGGGGCTTTAGGTCCCCTCCTTATTTCGTGTTTTGAGCTTTACACGTTTTCAACATGATGCTGATCTGATCACTGCCGTGTGCTGTGGACGTGTTTCTTTTGCTCCAGTTTTTAATAACATCCTGCTGGCTGCTGGGTCACCGTGCCACGAAGCACCAGGACACGAAAACTACATGTAAAAGTACGCTATAGTTAGGATACTGTGAAAAGTTAGTGGGTTTGGAATGGAGCACATGGACTGAGCATTCGCGTCTATTACGTGTCATTGACGTGTATCTGATGTAAAGTGAGGCTTAAAACATGTCCTATATATGCAGGTGAATTGGGATTTACAGTACAAGTATGTATGTATACAATGAGGTTTAAAAACATGTTCCAGACATTGAATTGGGATTTACAGAACATGTATACAGTGAGGTTTAACATGTCCTAGACATGGAATTGGTATTTATAATAGCCGACGTGAATACTTTGATGTTTAAAAACACGTACAAGGCATTGAATTGGGATTTACAGTAGCCTACATCTATTTATACAGACTGAGGCTTAAAAACGTGTTCCTGGCATTGAATTGGGATTTACAGAACATGTATACAGTGGGGTTTAACATGTTCTAGATATGGAATCGGTTTTCATGACATCGTTGTTTAAAAACATGTCTTGGACATGGAATTTCAATGGAATCTTTTTTTGTTCATCTATATATAGATCCATGTTTAAAAACATGTTCCAGACATGTATTTGGATGTACATGATTGCATCTATCTATACATTGAAGGTCTTAAAACATGTTCCAGACATGGAAATTCTGTTTTTGGATTGATAATCCAATAAAACTCAAGAGGTGTGACATTGGGGGCGAGGGAGAGAAACCTCACTATCATTAGGGCCTATCAAATTCAAACAACCACTTTGAATTAAATTTAATGACAGTGATGTCATTGTTTTTTGCTAATCTCTGGATTACTGACGAGGATTTAATCGAGAATGAATGTGCCCGTGTGTTTTATGAAGCATTTCCTGTTCTCTCTTACCTGTAAATGACTCCCGGAAGTAGCATTAATTTGCCACGTCGTTCGTTTAATAAGTTGGGAAATATGGTTGGACACAAGAATTACCCCCCTCTACCACCCTCCCCTCCCCTGGAATACAGGGGGTTGAATTTAGGATTTCTGAATTATCTGACTGACCCTCTAGTCAGTACCTAGGATTATGTGGGTCGCATGTCACGATTCAGGAGCTTTTTTGTCCATGGCTTTTTTATGGTCGTTGCTTATCTAGGACTGCTCAAGGATGTTGCTGTTGGACACTTTAGGTTAATGACTTTTCTGCTAGGATCTCGATATAACGAATGCCGAGGGGAATGGGACTTTCTTTCGTCATACAGAGATGCGCGTTTTTTACACGTAGCGACTTTCGTGGCTTTTTATGAAAACTAGCAGTTTTTAATGACTGAAATGCCGTAGTTTTTTTTTGCTCTGACTGTACTTCTTCTGTCTTCTTTTAAACACCGAGGATACGATTTTTTCCAAATGCTGGAGAGTCTCCGCACTAAAGACACCAAAGCTGCTTTTGCAGTATTTTGAGCACCCCTTAAATAAGCGTCGATAGGATGTTCTTTGCACTCTGACCCCCTAAGACATCGAATTGCAGTTCGTTATAAACAGTCGTTTAGTATTGTGGGATTGCGAATGGGAGGTATAGGCATTTTTTTTTTTTGCTCGGGACCAGCCAGTCTGTTCGTTATATCGAGAGCAGACTGTAGTTCAAATATTAGTTTCTGCTCGGCAATTGCTAAAATGTACGTCATGACTTTGAATGACGTCTTCTGTGGTTCATAGTGCGTGTATCAAATGGATTATTTCAAGTAGTTTTTTTAATCCCAATGGCGTGCACTTTAAAATCGTGAAGGAGCAGTCATGTAATGACGTCACGTTCGCCGCTTAACCTAATGCCATTCATCGTGGACACGTCATTCAACTGTTTTTTTTTTTTAAATTTTATCTCATGAATGCAATGTGGTTTGTTCACTTTTGAGCACATCCGTTATGCAACCTTGTTACTTGAAGTAGTCTCCTCCTGCTGCATACCTCCTCTTTCTCTAAAAAATCATGCTAGCAATGCTTTGGCATTGCTGGGGCACTCTGTATATGCGGGGTGTCCTGACGTCTGGAAATTAAAAAAATGTAATCTTGAAATGCAGTTTAAAAATGACGGTTGATGCTGGAATTTCTGGTAAATAGGATAAGTCTGATACTGTTTTTCACTTTGGTGTATGCTGAATGTACACTTTTGGGACGCCTTGTATATGCAGGGTGTCCGGTCGTCTTCTGCAAAATGAATGTCGATGATTGGCAGCTAGAAAAAGTAGGGAATTATGCTTGAAATTCTAATTAAACACAAATTGATGCTGGAATTTTTCGTGTAAATTAGATTAGGATGAAACATTAACTTCGGTTGCACCTTGTATATACAGGGTGTCCAATCGTCTTTTAAAAATAGAGGAAATGCAGCTCTTTAGCACCCAGAAAAAAGTGGGGATTATGTTTGAAATTCAATGTTGGAATTTCTGGTCAGCATACTTAAATTTCTGTTAATAGGAAAATTGATTCAAATACTGCTTTACATAAAACCTACACTTCTGTGACACCGTATGTGTACAGGGTGTCCACTGTCAAGTCGGCGTTCCTACTTATTTACCGTACTACGATATACCTTATTTAAGCTGTGGTAACTAGCAATATGAATAATTGGGGTAATGGGTAATGTAAGTGGTTCCTTGAATATATTAGGGAAAATTTAAGACCTTAAAGACTTTGAAATATGCTTGAATTATTCCCCCACCGCTAGACGCCAGTGGTAAAACAGGCTAGGTAACATGTTTTTGGGAATTTCTTGCCATGCTCTGTGGCTTTCCTTGCTCTTGGACATTGGAAAGGTCCTTGAAAATGTTCGTTTTTTGAAAATATATTCCACCTTTTTCCTTAACAATATCTTCAGTTATCCCGTCGGTACTAGAATAATACAGCAGAGTGCACGTGAGTTATACAACGGGACAAAATTAGGACCAGCGGCCCACCCTCACGGAAGCCGAAATCAGATTTAAAGATGTTTCGTGCCCACATATATTAATCCGCTGATTTTTTTTTTCCGTTTCGTCCGCAGGTCACGAAGAACATTACAGCAGGCCGGGAGGATTTCCTCAGCAGCTTAGAGGACTGGTTCCCCCCAACCAACATCCACAGGGCGGCCTCGTCCATGACATGAATAAGCCCCCTTTCGCCCCCCAGCAGGGGTTGCAAGGAGCGAATCCAGCGCAGCAACAGGCCGTGCATTCAGGCGCGCCGAGTATGGTCTATCATCCTCAGCAGCAGGTAACCTCGAGACAGCAGCAAAATAACGTGCCGTCGGGCACACCACCCACTCCGCACGCAGTAAGTTTTCAAATTCACCGTCACATTCTGCTCTGTGGAAAAAGTATAATATCGTATATAAAATATGCAGTTTTAGGGCCTCCTCGCAGTTGCACGAAGACATCCTCGGCGGTTCCGTTTCACGAAATTACGTTTTCACCGATTTTGAATCCCTCTCTCGCAAAAAAATTAAGGTACTTGCGTGTTGGGAACTCTGGAGAACTCTGCGTCACTCCTGAATGACACCTGAAAAGCGTGGAAGGAAATCTTGGAATGAAACACGTTGGTTTCTATGGGCTCGTACATTGTGCGGCATTAGAATGAAGCGCCACGCTTCACTCCCAACGAAGTCATAAGGGTCTTTCATAAAGGAATGATCTTTCATGAATTATGAATTCATGAAATTATGAAAGACCCTTCGATAAGAGGAAAGACGGCCGACCAATCCTGACACCTCATTTCGCGACTCGAGTCTCCAATAATCAAACTAGTTTGAATCCTTCGAAACTACGCCTTGTAATGTACAGGTGCAAAGACTTCTCCGTGTTTGGTTTCAAGCGCCATTCAGGACTGACGCAGAGTGAGTCCTTTGAGTCGCCAACATGTAAGTACCCTTTTATTCGCGCACGAAGACAGATTCGAATGCTGGATTGTTTTATCCGAAATTTCACTACTAAATTCAAGATTGACATGATATCGGCCGGTAAATTTTGAAATACTCGCTCTTTAGGAACCAGAGACGGATTCCTTAAACGGAACTGCTGAGGTGGTCGAAATTGTCACATGATTCCCTCTATGGAACTCTTATTAGCTGATATTTCACGCGAGTTTTCGGCCCATGAACCGATTTGAAGTTCCTTGATTTGGTTCTAAGAAACTCGCAAGATTAAATTGCATCAGAGCGTTTGAGGCGGGTCTCCTTCAGTACCTCGTGAGACTCGCTATAGGAATCTCTGTACAATTTTCGTTATCTTAATCTGCTTAACTCGAGTAAACTTGCATTTAAAATTTGTTTCCGTTAAATCGGGATTGTCACGAGCGCGGTAGGGATAGCCCTGAAAAGTCGTGTCAAATTCCCTTGAAAATTATAAAAAAAATTACCTCAGAAAAGGCAAAATGCAGCTATGAAAACTGGTTAACCGTTTGACATAGTTAGGGGTCTTCGGACTTAGGTATACTTAGGGATCTTTTAGGGAAAATTAGGGTATCGATTTTTGGTGTCCCCCCAGTCGTAAGGTATCACATAGGAGGGACAAGGCTAGCGAAGTGAAGGGATGAGCAGGAGGTGGGTGAGTTTCATCTTCTCGTCCACTAATTCTGTACTTTCTCTCTCTCTCTCTCTCCTCCTTCTCGCCTCCCCACCCTTTTTTAGCAAACGTTCTATCAAACTCATAGAGCCCAGGCACCGCCTCGCCAAATGCAAGCCATGCAACAGGCGCCGGGACAAGCAAACAGCATGCCCATGAACATGATGAGCAATCCGAACGCGGGCAATCCGCAGGCGTACTATCCAACCGGCAATCGGACAATGTACATTCAGCAGCCGCCGCACTTACAGCAGCTACCGCCTCAGCACTTTGTGTACCCGGCTCATCAGCAGATGACTGGACCAGTTGAGTTCAATCCTTCTTCTGACGCCCTCTCTGTACCCCTTCTTCAGCCGCACCCTTCGTCGCGATTTCCAATCGAGAACGGAGACTTTGGTTCCACGGGAATGGTGTGTTTCTAATAGCATATGGCCAGGCAGATACTTAAAAAAATAATAATAATATTCCTCGTAACTTTTAGTAGTAGCCTTATCCATAAATAATATACCTCTTCCCAAATATGTATATATGCATTATATATCACATGGAACTACTGGTCGGTTTCGAGCGGCACACTAGGCACAAAAAATCAGCTAATTACGCGGGGTTTTTTTTAGCCGAAACACGGTGGGATTCGCTTATAATGGTTTTTGAGGGAACTAAGAAATCAGATAGTTATATTTGGGTTATATCTAGATTTATGAAAAATAGGAGCTTAAAATCAATTTACGTGTAATTATCAAATGTATTTGTCTGAAAAAACAGTCGTAAGTAATTGTAATTAAGTAAGCGGCTTTGTTCCCGGTCAATTTGCTGGAAATTAAGGAAAAATTCTTGCAAAAAATGTTAACTTTTTAATATAAAATAACGAAACCGTTAACATCTGAAACTAAAAAAGTTAAATCTCGTATACCGATATCGAAAAAACAATTACAGTCGAATCCGCCTAATATGGACACCAGTTAATCTGGGTAGCCATTTATTAGGGCCAAATTGTCAAGAACCAATCCGGACAGTACATTTGCACATGTTTTTGGT
>JAQGCC010004631.1:0-12846 GCA_034698905.1 Xestoiulus laeticollis | reverse complement strand
GTCACGAGCCACCTAGGGAAGGCGGACCAGCTTCCTTCGGACTTTTATTTTCTTACCTGGGAGAACACTGTCTTACAGTCTGCAACGAATCCACAGTTAATTTAAATAAACAACAAAACAGCCCTCTAGAAAATGTACTTTTTAATCCGTTGCTAAGATTTTTTTCTAAATTGTAAATTCATAATGCGTTTTCATACCAGTACTTGTTATACATGAACACTGTGCAGCACCCAAACGCTATAATAATTAAGGGTGCTTGCACTAAGGGGCCATCCGCAAAGCACTTCCGTTGTTTTAACCCTATCTTTAAACTCACTAAGACAATTATTAAATACTACCCTATTAGACAAATACAAGCACAAGACAATTTTGTAGTATTTTTGTTAAGTATAATAAGTTTATTTAGGGCGTACACAAGGAAGTGCACTGGAAATATACTTATGTCACAACAAATGAAGTCGAAATACGTGAGGTTCCAGAATTCATTTCTGGTCACAAAGTGGAGCTCAGGGTTCGCATGGAAAGCATGGAAAATGCAGTGAACGTGACAGTAAGTAATGAGACACCCTTAAAATTAATTGGTTGCATGCCAGAGTAATACAATTTTAATGACTTGTTAGAAGATAAATAGAAAAACTGTTTATTTCCTGTTTTTTGTGTGTTTAGGCAGACTTCCTGTTTGATGAGGAGCAGGATGCGCTTCTCATGAACACAACAGTTCTGGTCCCAACATTTGATGTCTGTATGCACTTAGGTATTTCCTAGTTTCTAAAATAAACCTGTGATATTCTATGATGATCTTGGAAAATCCTTTCACAGTTCAAATATGAATAAAATATACATTGTAACTAATCCTAAAAAGATGCTCGTAAAAATCTACCAATTAATGCATATATGGGTACATGAACCGTACCTCTATTAATAACGAGTCTTTTTGACTGCCTGTTTAACGTTGACGGTTGCATCATGTACTTTAATCTAGAACTGTCATTACTTGTATGTTCGTATAAAATTATACCCCTGTTAAATTGATTTATTATTTAATTGTTAATGATATTATTTAATATCAGTATTACATAATGTTATTCGTCCAGTTCCAAAAGTTGGCTTTCAATGAGTTAGGAGAATGTTTTTTGTAGTAACATTCCATACTTGAAAATAATTATAATACTAGAAGCGAATGTCAAAATGAACTTATTTGGAAGAAAATAATTATGCAAAATGCTAATTTACTGTAGTGCATATTAATTTTCTGCAACAACAACAAAAATCCTACATAAATTTTCATTTTTAATATTGCTTACAAAATTGTTATTTTGTTAATCAGTTGTATGTATTCATGAAAATGTATTTTAATTTCATTGCTTTTTTGCAATTACAGGTATCCCAGCCATCCTATATTTTTATGTCGTCCTATATTTCCTATATTTTTATTAACTTTTGTGTAGTATTGTAATAACCAGGGTGACAAACAAGTCATAAAAGTCCTAAATACCCTCTGAAAAATTGCGTAATTATTGTAAAAATTGTTTTAAAAGTTGAAGTTACATGTACAACAGTAATCATGACCTCTAAATTCTTTGCAAAAAGCAATGCAATAAAAACACAGTAAATTTTGTCCTTGTTTTGGCATAAATACGAATTAAAAATTAAATTCTATAGTATACATACAAAAAGTCACTTTTAACTTTTAAAAAGTATTAAAATTTAATCTAAAAAAGTCCTAAATATTGAATATGAAAAAGTGTCTGCCATCCTACCACATTTTCAAAGAAAATGTCCTATATTTTTAAAGAAAAAGTGGCTGGGATACCTGCAATTAGAAAGTTTTTGCTTTCATATTTTCTTATTAATTTTTATAATTGCATTTTACCATAGTAGTCATTTATAATTACAAATTCTTTAATGCTTAGATATTTTTCGCAATATTGTGAGAAATATAATCTGCTTAAGATTAATCAATACTTCGCATTTATGCTGTTATTTTAGGAAACAACGTAACCGGTCGAATTCTGTTGGGTGTCTTGCTGGCATCAGTGTTAGCACTTCTTTGCAGCTTTGTTACTGCCTATGCCTGCCGTCACCGAATGAGCGGCAAATCCGACCGCTTTCCCTTGGTGGACGATGCTGAAGCCGTTGCCAGGGCCTCAACGTCTTTTATGCTTCTTGTCGACAACAACAATGGTAACAGCGCTTCCAGTAGCCCTGATGAACCCGACCCAAGACTGATGTCACCTCCCAAAGAGCAGCTGGGTCGATCTCTTACTCAGGTGGCCTACCAACCAATAGTGAATGCTGCTGCCAAGAATCAGAGTGCTGTTGCTTGAATGAATAAGCGTATGAAAGAGCAGCATATCTGTAATTTTAAGTTGTGATGTAGATGTTACATACTGTCTTTACAACATAGTCTTACCCTTGTTTCCTGTGGTCGTTTTGTAATGAGGTGGATGAGTAAACACAGAACCGAGTTTAAGCAATATGCTATTGGGAAGATTTATATCCCGCAAAATATGTGTTGACTGAGTCCAAATGGCACTATGCACGACAGAATATATAGAATTTGAAGACAAAAACTGTCTAAGATACAACCATAGATATAGTAAGCGGTTAGTTGGCCTACATATTTAAGAAAGTGTTTGTCTGTCAGATTTGTGACAGATTTTAACTATATTTATTTGAATGTTAATTTAGAAACACTACTGCATTTTGATTTGTTATCATTTTTTGCTCAAGAATTGCTCCCAGTTAATGGACGTTTCAAGTTAGTTTAGTTAACATCCGTTTTAATGGTTTTAAAAATTTAGGGCATTTAAAAATTGAAAAAGTATCTCCGCAATAATAACGCCTTTTAAAAATGTTAACATTTGTTTCAAACTGTTTTCAAATTTATTAGCAGTTTGCGTTTTGTTATTTGCATGTCAATGTCAATCTTAAGAGGGCTTTCGTGTAATTTATTGTTATTTTTTTACATGTTGAACATTGTCAACACTGCACTGTCTGGAATGGCAGCTGATTTTTTAAGTTTGTACTATGCAAGCACTTAAAGAGGGACGAAGGGGACACCCAAATTTTAAAGTGAAGAATTCTTGTCATGAGCAGAAAACTGTCCATCGTGAAAAAAGTATTCTTAAATTCCACGTTGACTTTAATGTCTTTAACACTGATTGTAGGAATGAAATTACTGTGACATGATGGTTCTTAACAGAATTTGTAGTTTGTTTAAAGTCTTCCATTTTGTTGCCATCATGCATGAATTTGTCTTTAATACACATATTTTTCAAAGCTTTGAAAATTAAAATTTACTGTAAGCGTTTTCATCCAAGTAAATATGCTGGAAGTTAAGGATAAATTTAAAAGTTTTTTCCATTCTAATATTGGAAAAATTATAAATCTTGTATACCAATTTTAAGAATTTTTACAATTATTTAATAATAAAGATTAACAGAAATTTTACAGTTCATGTATTTCTAAATTTCAAAATTTAAACAAATATCAGTACTGAAATATATATAAATACGAACATTTTTTTTGCTTTTTGACAGTTAATGTTTTGCTAGTAAAATAGTTTTTTTATAACCAAATTTCAGATAAAAATTTAACACAATTTTATGATTGTAACGATTCTTCGTTATGTGTTGACTATCGTTATATCCGACATCATAGTATCCAAACAAAACCACTGTACATAAGATAACAGACCAACTGAACACATTGCTCGGAATCGTTATAGCCAAGGTATCGGTATATCCAGCATCCCATCAATTGAATTCCACTGTACAATGTATTCAAAAGACAGAGAACATAATTTTCGAGTTTACATCCCTTTGTATTATAACACAATAATATAATTATCTGATTATGTAATAAACTGCATGCTACTTTAAAATGCAACTTTCAGAGTATGACAATAACTCATTACAGTACATTTCATAAAATTTATTAAATATTGTTAAGAATGTGCTGGTATTTAGTGTTCATCTGCATTTAATTTATTTATTAGAAAAAACACTGAAAGTTTGAAGCACTTTTTAACTGCAATTATGTTTAACAAAATTGGAATAACTATAGCAACACTATTAATAGCCTGGTCAAAATAGAAATTCAACAAATCTCTGGGGGTGATATTTTGTTATTTATTTAAAGAAATGTGTCCATTTAATGTCAAAAATCAGCATTAGGCACCTGCTGCAATTTCTCTTCAAATGTCTCCCACTTCAAATTTACTGTGAAGTATGTTACCTGTATCCGATGCATGAAATCCAGTATTTAATGTTACTGTAGAAAGTTAGGCAAAATGAAACGTTAAAACCATTGTTTTATTGTTGACAGTATTCACGACCTGTATTATCCTTGCATGCAAAGTTGTTTTACACTTGTTTATAATGTTATAAGTGTCGTTTTATACTTTTGGTATTGAAAAATAAATCCTTGTTGGGATTTTCGCCAATTGAGTGAATTAACGTTTCGCTTTTTTAGCATTCTTTCTTGGAGAGTTTTTGCACATTTTCAAATGCTGTTCACCAGTCTGTGGATAGCAGCATCCTGCAAAGAAAACTTGTTAATATTTGGTAGATATATGTAAGGTCATTTTGAAATAAGTGAATTTTTTTCCAAGGAACGGTCTTCATATAGGTAAATTGAAGAATAATTTTTACTTTAGATTTTGCAAATAATTGTAATTTGTTCTTCTTTCTAAATTTCAATTTTGAAAGAATAACAAAACGTGTTGAATATTTATCATATATTACATAACTTCGAAAAATTGCTCCAAATTACGACCAAAGCATGCAAAAATTATTCTGGAATAGTAAATGTAATAAAATGTGATCATTTTTTTCTGAAATCAAGTGGACAAACAAGCTAGTCGATGGAAGAAAAAGAATGCATTGCATGATTTAAAACAAATTCAAGTTAAAACAGAAAAAAGTTATTTGTTACACTTTCAGTTTTCAGAGCAAATGATCAAAATCTTTGTGATTACAAGACATTTGAATACTAAATTCTAAATAATACAAGAATTTAAAAATTGACTATAAAATTGTAAGGTTAAAAATAACGGAAAGCAGAGCTAGAAAAATAATATGCCACATTCTCTTGTTAATAGCACAACTTACCAGGAATCTTTCAGCGACGAGATAAAGCAAGAAGATGCCAAGCACGACCAAAATCAGCATTATGTAAAACTTCCGGAATCTCGTGCAGAGAAGGTATTTCAGGAACTTTAACGGCGATGTCAACCAGAAAAATGAAGTCGATGGTCGCTTAGGTTCTTCCAGTCGTGGATTCGAATTAGGTTCGTCTCTCCCTAATCCAGCTGGTTTCATTTTCGCTTTTTCTTCAGTCAAAATTTCTATTTCCAGTTCAAGTATACCCTAGATGCCAAAAAGGTTGTTTTTAAATTAGACTTGTATTGAATATTGAATTGCCCAAATGCCCAATATTGAGATGGTCAAAAAACAGAAATTCGTTGTGCTATTTTTCAATTCCATCATTTGTGATTAAATTAACTAGGAAAGGTTCGAAACATCCCAGGGTGATAATGTATTCGTTTTATTGTATTCATTAACACAGTCCACTTGGAGGACTTCAAGAGAATTTTTACTAAGATATAATTTGTCTCTAGGATTACAGTAAAAGCTAGTGTTGTATCACTGATTTTTACATTCTTTCTAATTTCTCTTTTTTCCACACCGGCAGTGGAGAAAATAAGAAAATAAATCGCTTGAATCTCAGCGTAAGTTAAGCATGCAGTGCTAAAAAATGTAGGTGGTAATTCAAAATTGTCTAAGGGCCGTACAATGAATAAAATATTTTAGTGAGTAAGTTCTAAAATGTAAGAAAGTACTCGCCATCTTGCTCAAACTCTTACAAGGAATGAAAATTTCTAGAATGCTCATACTCTCACAGAGATCTGTGAGAGTATGAGCATTCTAGAAATTAAAAAAATTAAACAAGTTACTCGCCCTCAGTGAGTAAGATGTTGAGTCAGCTATCACCCTATCTCATGATCTTACTCACCACTGTTAAATGCAGTTTAACACTTTTTTATTTGGAAGAAGAAGCTCCAGATGAAAAATATAGTAGAAAATACACAAAAATGTACTTAAAAAATCGAAAAAAAGGCAAAATTTTTGCTTTCCATACACTTAAGTTGCATGCAATTTTAGTAGAAATTTCACACAATCTAGAGTAAAATGAAACTAGAACTCCAAAACTGCAGTTAAATAATAAAGTTTAAAAAAAACGCAAAAATGCAGACTATTGTAAAAAATTTAAAAAAAATGACAATTTTTATTCTTTTGTGATATACATGAAAATTCATATAATCTAGAGGGGAAATCCTGCTAAGTTTCGTAGCTCCATTTGGAAAATAATGTAGAAAAAAAATTCAAAAATGTATTTTAAAAAATTGAAAATAATACAAAAATGTATTTTAAAAAATTGATAAAATGGCAAAATTTTAATCTTGATATGCATGAAATTTCATACAATCTAGAGCGAAATTCCTGGTAAGTTTCATAACTCCAGTTGAAAAATAAAGTAGAAAAAATACAAAATGTATTTTAAAAAATTGAGAAAAAGGCAAAATTTTAATCTTGATATGCATGAAATATCATACTATCTAGAGCAAAATTCCTGGGAAGTTTCATAGCTCCAGGTGGAAAATAAAGAACAAAAAAATACAAAAATATATTTTAAAAAAATTGAATTTTTTAAAAATATATTTTTGTATATTTTGCATATTTTGTATTTTGTATATTTTGCAAAATTTTGGACTTACAATTACATGAAATTCCATTTTATATTCTGCTAATTTATCATGTCCTGCTTATGTTTTTAGCCTGTAATATCTAGTACTCATGCCTGCTAGTCATGAGCAAGATCATCAAGCAAAAACTCACTAGAGAAAGAGCATTAAGTTGTTTATTTTTTCATTCATTGTACCAAATGAGTAAGATGTGAGTATTTGCTGCCACCTAATACTTATGTGAGTAAGAGCAATACCAACTTGCTCGTATTCTCCCAACTTTTCATTCATTGTACGGCCCTGATCGTCACATATTTGTGACGATGTGTAACGAAGGGGAGGGGGTTAAAGAAATGTGACGTCATATCAAAAAAATCAAAATGTGCTACTTTAAATGCCATTTGGTAGGGGGGTCGTACCCATTTTCAGGACAATTCTCCTACGTCAGTAGCGACTAACTCATCATCATTGTTAAGTTGAATTTGAAATGAGTTAATGCTATTTTTTATATTTTAATTAAGTCAAAATGACATTTATGAATTTTGCTTAACGATCATATTGCACTTACACCAATACCGGTAGGTATTTCTCTGGATGATGGACACAACCAAAAACCCCGAATGAGCTTCTGCTTGAAAAGATTGATGTGAGGATCTTGTTTTGTTTTCTTTTTTTTCTTAAAGTGCTTTCGACGCTTTTTTGGAGGATTTAGTGCTGTCAGCTCCAGCTCAAGTATTCCTAATGGGAAGACATTGATAGAATTAATGATAGATTGGTCGAAATTGATTTTTAAATTCATTTATTTTCTGTCTTATTCCAATAATTCCATACCCTATGTTTTCTTATGAATGTTCTAAGCTCGACACACTAATAAAGAATTTGTAAAAAATTGCAAGAATTCTGGTATAATGTAATATTTTTTAGAAAGTTTATAGCATTTATGTGACGATTGTGTAGAATTTGTACAAATTATTATTGCAATAAGAGGACATCCCACGTAGCAAGCTGACCAAAAAATGACTTCCAAATGGCGTCATTTTTTCGTTATTTTTGAAAATTGACGTCTTACTGTCAAAAACTGACGTCATTTTTTTGGTCAATAGAGGGATATGAGCACGCATCCCTTAATGCCCCGTCAACTTATATATTTACCTTAACGAGAACGCATTGGAAAAACATACAGTGCTGTCAAAGTGGTTAGCATTAAGGGAAGCGTCCTCAATCCCCTCTATTATCTGGTCAAAAAATGACGAATCAAAAAATAGTCTCAAAATGACGTCATTTTTGGTCATTTTGTGTCCAAAAAATAACCATTTAAAATGTGGTCATAAAATGACGTCAATTTTTGGTCCTTTTCCGACCAAAAAATGACTAATCCACACTGATAAAGAATTTGTAAAAAATTACAAAAATCCTAGTATAATGAAATCTATTTTTAGACAGTTTATAGCATTCATGTGAAGAATGTGTAGAATATTTATAAATTAATATTGCAGTAAGAGGATATATTTTCTTTAAAAAAAAATATACATGAAAATATTGATATCATTAACATCAAAGGGGGTAGAAACTTGATAGTCACCTAACGGATCATCTCTTGATAGCATGTCGTAATCATAAATTTTCAAGCAAAGTATAGGTGGTATTGCCATCTCCGTCAAATGACTGTCATAAAACCTCTTCTTTTTTTGCTGGATGATGGAGTTTTCTCCATGAAGAAATTGAAATGGGAACACAAATCTCCAGTTGAAATTGCCTTCCCCGTCAATGCAACGATGGTGCACATCAGTAGTCTGCCATTGCTCCTCTAACCCTTTGAACCAAGCTTTTACGTAAACATCAGTCATCTGATCACCCAGAAGGTTTTTGTCGTCCATTGGGACGTCATATGCATTGTAGACTATGCATCTTAATTCATAACTGAAAATAAAAAACTTCAGTAACCACTGGGATATCAGAACTACAGTACGCTACAATATCTCAATTTTGTGAAGAAAGTTTGATATGTACATGTATAAGTTTCAAGTATTAAGGAACTTTCTTGTACAATAATTTCAATACTTTGGTTATTAGCAAGATATAGCAACACGTTAAAATGCTTACCATTTATACTTCCGTTTCAAAAAATGACGTCGACATCTTTAATACAGGGATTGCGCAGGGTTTCTTTAATCTTGACGACATTGGCAGCACTGTTTTTTTGCCAATATGCAAGCGTGGCTATGACGTTAAAGGGTTTGTGGTTGAGGGGAGACTACAATTTCATTAGTTTAACGTGATACCACAACGTCTTTGTGGACCATAACAACTTTTACTGCGCATAACTTATTGATGCGCATGTGTAATGGTGAGTTTATCGTTCTCGTTAATATATTAAAGGAAACCTGAACAATCCCTCTAGCGTGTACGTTATAAACGGTTAAGCATCTCGCTAATGTTCTTTTACGTTTTGGATGCTGGCTAGTTTAAATTATATTTTAGTCATAAGGTAAATTATTTTAAAATAACGATGTAACGTGCATGGGACATGTAGCTGCAGTTACCTTTTTGGAGTTCTTGGGCTTATGTTCACCGCTGGAGGTACTATGCTTTCTTCCTTCATTGAGAACATGTCAACCCACATTTCCAACTTGCCCTGAGGAATGCCAATTTTGGATGGATGGAATAATGTCCTGGTCTCCACATGTTCTGGAATGCCAAAATTGAGTTGCCGGAGTATGCCAAGACTCAATCGTTCTTCACCTTCTCCAAGAAATGGTTCCAGCAAGGTTTTTTCTGCAAATTTTAAGACATTTAGTATTTTTGGCAGCATAATTAAGGAATAAGAAAGTTGAAAAGCAAGGCTAATATGTTAAAAACGATGGCGATGCTAGCTGTACGTTGTAAGAACCATATCGTTATTGGGATAAAAATTATAGCTGTATGAAAGATAATGTCGGATCTACCTCATTTAATTGTACATGTAGAAGAATTAATTTAAAAGACTTGGGCAAAACATTATTTTGCAAAAGCATTTTTCAACATTCAAAATAAACACTTTTCATCTAAATTGAATGAGACGGTATTCAAATGCATTTTCATTATTGCTTATCCTATATTCAACGTACATACATGAAGATATACACATACACTCGTACGCTCGTACATGCATGTAATTTAAAGCATTCGAGAACAAACAATTTTAAGAAAATGTTTCTGCTGCAATGAATTACAATTTATGGCATCAAATGAAAATATACATGTAAATGTGCAACTTAAACAACGATTTGCAGGAGAAAATAATTTTTAAACTAACCAGTTTTTTTCAAATCATGCTTTATATTCTGTAGCTTTTTTTGATTTGAAATGCTTAATTTTGAGATGGGAATACCCTTCAATGCACTCATTTCTTCTAATATTCTCTTTGGCGTCTTTGTATCTCTCCATGCATATGGGCCGGTCCTAATATACATAATATAGATGTATTGACTACATGTACATGTTCTAAAACTACATGAATTAGCGTGTTTTAATGTTGTTCAACTTTAAAAAATTTAACAAATTATAACTTTTTAGACGTAATATTTAATAAGGACAAAATGTCAAACAAGGAAAAAGAATATAATGGTCTTTTTGAACGAAATCGACTATTTTTGTCTTCATTGACAATTATTTAAAGTTGTTACGTAACTACGCTGCAGCACAATGGTGCACTGCAGTGAAGCGATTTAATATATATTTACAGTGAAACCTGTGAATAGCGCACCCCATTGGAACCGAACCATGGGATATGCTACTTAGAGGGATGTGCTATGTGAAGGTTCAGCCAAAGTGATGACCATAATGAATCAGATATTATTATCCTAATGAAGATGCACAAATATGTATGTTGCAATTTTAAATGGTTTTTAACTTAAACAAAACCGAAAAATACATATACAGAAAACTCGTATACAACTGCATCTATGTAGACGTAACCTTTTATACTCTATATATTGGGTGTACATGCATGTTTCAAAATCCCTTTTCTAAATGGTAAATATGCATTCACTATGCTCATGTATTTTATTTGACAATTAGCACCCTCATTTTGGGATTTCCCATTGTGTGAAATTTCATTGTTGCATGCTTTGACGTAATCGTGATTTTGTCCCAAGAAACCAGTGTTCAAGTCGCGTTTCGCAGGGAATACACTATATAGAGGTAGTTTGTTCTATAAAATCGATCTGTGTCCACTGCGAGGGTGCGCTACTCCCAGGTAGTACGCTATTCGCTGGTTTAAACCAAAATCTTAATTGCAGTACGCCATAGCTACCATTTGGCGTTTTCCTCTGTTTAAAAAAAAAAAAAAATTGCCAATAATGACGAATGCAATCGATTTCATCCAAATTAATTAACATACCATTATCTTATTTTTCCTGATTTGACATTTTATCCTATGTGTTACAAGCTAAGAAGTACAGTTTAGGTTTCCATAACAGAATTTTTATAAATAAAAGATTTAAGAAAAAAAAAGTGGGGTGGTATATATTGACTTTTTGTCTGCCCTATATGCAAGCTTACACATGTACTATTTACTGCAACACGTTTTTCTAGCAGGGAGATTCTTTTAACATTTCACGTATTTAAATTATAAAATTTTGGATATACATGTACTTTCAAGCAAATAATCCAAGCAAATACCCTATTTTATGATGGTACATTTAGGAAATCCAAAAAAAATGTAGCCTATATTTTTGGGAGAATTTCTAAAAGTCTTACGTTATGTATTGTGGCGCAAGCCCACATGTTGCCCAACATGGGGCAAGAAGTCTGCTTTCTAAATCGATATGCGTTTCACCTATAAGATCATCGCTGATGACATCTTTGTCGAAAATTTTGATGACCAGATGACTATCTTTGGGAATGGTTAGCAATGATTCGAAGAGGCTACAAGCGAAAAAAACTTTGTTTGTTAGTGTAAAATATATGTTATGCCCTCTTATTGATAGCATTTCATTTTTAAAGTTCCCTCCTACGAAGAGACAAGCCATAAACGAGCGCTCCTTAGCTTTCAGACGTTCTATGATGACAATATTAATGTATTTATTAAATCTAAAATTGTAATTTTTTGGTCTCAATTCATTGTGCACGAACATTACTAAAATTTAACAGTTGGAAATGTTCCATGAAACTGATCTGAACGCAAAAATTTGAGCTCTCTAGGATGTGTGAAAGTTGGTAAACATAAACTTCAAAAAGGTTGAAGCAAACATTAAGCAAACAAGTTCCGTTAATACCAACTTACTGTAAGTTAAAGGCTTTTAAAAAAAATGGTGAGAATTCAAACTTTATGAATAGATGTACATGTATATTAAAATTATTTAAAAATGCTTTTTTTTATAATGTACGTCAAATTAATACATGAATGTGCATCCACGAATTCTATCTTTTTTCTATTCTATATTTTATACCTCAGGCCCGGGGTTTCTAGGGGCCCGGACAGCGATGTATTTTAACGAATTTCTGGTAGTTTTGAATGTTTCTATTATTTTTTCCGATTGAAATGGTGTCATTGAAGTGGCAAACGTTCCAAGGGTCCCAAAAAATTCAATTGTTTTTTCTGAGGGCCTGCATGGTAACAATCTTTACCCCGGCTCTCGGCGCCCCCACCGTACATCTACAGGTACTTAATGTATATGTTGATTAAATTAAGCAAAAGCAAATTAAGTTACAATGTGAAAGGGACATTCAGCTTCTAAATTATACTTCTATTTCAGTTACATGTACACGTGCAATTGGGGTGCTCACGGACAGAATTTTAATCGTGAAAAATAGGTTTTCGTTTAGTAGAACATGCTTATGGGAGAATAATTATACGAATGAATTCCACTTATTTCAGAAATGAACGTTTCGATTGGAAAATCGGAAATTCCCACCATCGGGAAACCAATCGAAACGCTGCATTTCAAGGCCATGGCATACTCCATGCTATTCCATTTTCTAATGAATTTTACCCTTAGTGTAAGAACAGCGTAGACTGAGCATGAGAGAATAATTACATGTACGTATATAATGTATATCGCATGGGGTGAGGTTGATATCTGAAAATAAAAACCTCAGCAGGAATTTACACTCGG
>JAQGCC010004630.1:0-12846 GCA_034698905.1 Xestoiulus laeticollis | reverse complement strand
GTACCGAATTGACTCAAAATTCGAGCTTCTGCTTATAGGAGCAGAAACTTAAGATTGGAAACTGTGGTACGGGGGTATTTCTTCCTTTTATACTTCTTAAACTTATATTGCCATATTCGATGCACAATCATAACTTATTTAAATTTGGCGCCCACGTTGCATGACGCCAACATGCCAAGGAATGCCTATCGGATTCAGTGAGATCAGTTAAATCGAAAGTGCGATTACTTGATTATTAATTCACCCCGAATTTAATAGCCATGCAGGACGTGATATATAAGCATGCATGACCATTAGTACTACTGAAGGCCTTTAAAAGACTAAGCGGTATTTAATAATCAATGACTGTAACTGTATTCCATTCATGATAGTCAGCTGATGGAGCAAATACCAGAGTTAGAGCGAATATGCTCACGATGTAGCGAGTATCGGCCGGTATGTTCATTATCTTATAGGAGGATATCGATACGCATATAATGTATAATGTGTGGAGAATTTGATTACCCTCGGTTTTGGTTTTTGCCATAAAATCTTAAAAAACTTTTACATGCTGCTTGGCCAAGTTAAAGTTTGACAGAATTATTCAGTAACAGCGATATAGGAATTATTCTTGGAATGATAAGAATACAATCGGGCATTTTAAATTTAAAGTTAAAACCTAAAAAGTGCCCTATTTTCATAAATTCATTTTATTGCGTATGTTATCCTTTTTAAAAACTCTGTATAGTGACAACGTATACCTACCTGTATAAATAAAGTGACCATGCTTAGTCAGCAATAACAGAATTTCAAGTCAATTGGAAGGGGAAATCCCCTAAAGGTGGGTGACATGTGAGACATTTTGCTTATACTGCTTTAATCCTAACACTTCTCATACCACCCATACCTAAACAGTTTCAAGTTAGCAAGAGCTGTGTGAACAATTAACATTAAAAAAGAAAATTGGAGTAGCGTACCTAAAACGTTATGAAGGGGACTATGAAATTAATGAATCATTTATGATGAAACATGGTAAAAGAGATAATTGTTGGTATTTCATTGCCAATTTCTATAGTCAGCACCTTTATACAGTGACCAACTTTTTTGGTTGGTCGCTTTTAACCGGTTTTACTGTAATGTCCATATTTTGGATAAAAATGATTGTGAGTTCTCTATATGCGATGTAATTCATGGAGTCAAAATACAAGTTTCACAATTTTGACCCAAGTTTAGTGTCAGAACTCTACAGCTTATTGATGTATAACACATATGTTAAATAAGCATCTACAATCGTAGAGTTTGTTTGTATAAAAATAAAACTAGTTGCATAATTAGTCAAATTTGTGCTATTCATACAAAGATCCATTCCTACAGTATATAGCTTGTTGACATAAATGTGTATATATATGCAAATTCTAACACACGTCGTATTAACAGCTGTTACTAATTGAAAGTACCGGTATTCAATATTTCAGATATCGATTGCATTGCACTGTTTGTTTTAAATCACAGCGATCTCGATTTGTTTTTGAATGGTTTTCAAATGGAAAGGGAATAATGCCAAACGGCGGGTTTGGGATTAAAGTTCTGATGATAGGAGACACGAAATGGGAGAAGAACCTATAACGTAATACGAGGTGTTATAGATGAATTGTGGGATTTGTGGGGCGAGAAAAATAAGAATAATAGTAAATGACAGATGTAATCAGGTGGAGAAAACGATGAAATTGGGGAAATGGAGCAGGTTTAACACAGGTGGACAGAATGGGAGAAATGGAGTTGAAAGAACTAGGAAGAGCATGCACGGAGGGACAGTAAAGATGCAAGCATTCCCTTAATCCAGGAAGTATTTCTCACGACTGAATTATGGTAATTTGTAAAACATTAGACAAATACGCTGCAATTCTCAGAGGTCCTTCTCCCATTCTGGAACATCAAAGAAACATGCTTTCACTGTACTGATAATCTGCATGTGACAAGACAGTAACGTAGGCAAGGGGCTTTGCTCAAGTTTTTATAGGCCATTTAATAAAACATGCTTTGCTTTTATTTATACTTTTCGAAAGCACGTATTGAAGTAGTTCGAAACGATTCGGATATGAACTATCAGTTTGAGTGGTTTGTTTACACGTTATAAAATCCACTTGGCCTCATCGTATACATGTTAATAATACAGTTCAGTTTAAACCGATGTGTTCAGACACACCGGTCAAAAATGATCGAAAATAGCGTTTCTTAGCTTATTCTAGGTTTTCGTCGAAAGTTTCCATGTAAAAAAATGCACGGCGTGCCATGACAAAAAAAGTGTTACATAATGAATTGACTAGTTGTCCATACATTTGAAACGATTCATTCATTAAGTGGTGACGATCACAAGCTGAATTTTACATTGGAGTAATTTTGCTGTGGATGTTACATGCCCGTGTAAAAACTACATGCCTGGCTTTTATTGATTTCTTCCAAGTTTCAGAAATCAAAACGAACTACAAATACATTGAAATAATGCTTAATCATACATATTCTTAATTTTGTGTCTTCACAATGCGATTCGTGATAAAAAACTAAGGTAAATTTTCCTTAAATACAGTAGGCTCCTTCACGCGAACGCTGTTAAGCACAAGCCGGCAAGACTTTTCCCGCGTAATTAGATGTGCGCATGAACAGCGCATGCGCACATCTAATTACGCAGGAAAAGCATTGCCGGCTTGTGCTTAACAGCATTCGCAGTGAAGGAGTCAAATATCTGTCTTAAAAAGTAACTTCATTGTAACACTTGTCTTGCCATTTACCAAAATTGTGGTATATCCTGGTATACATGTATAAAGTCTTTTCTTTAATTCAAATTAGGAACATCTTCGTTAGGTGCATTAGATCGTATTAACTTTTCAATTATGGACATAACCTTAATAATGATGTTTGATTTCTATTTAAACATTTATATTACGTGAATGTAATTTCGAACATGTTTGATATGCTACATGTATATGATGGTCCAAATTTTCACTATCATGGTGGTACATGCATCAATTGTAAACGCCCCTTATAATAGCGCTTCGTGGTATTTATTTCCTAATTTCTCTTCAAGCAAGGCCTTCATCCGCATAGCTTGAAGGTTGGAATTTTCTATTTAAACATTTATATTACGTGAATGTAATTTCGTACATGCTTGATATGCTACATGTATATGATGGTCCAAATTTTCACTATCATGGTGGTACGTACATGAATCAATTGTAAACGCTCCTTATAATAGCGCTTCGTGGTATATTATTTCCTAATTTCTCTTCAAGCAAGGCCTTCATCCGCATAGCTTGAAGGTTGGAACTTACTTAAACATGTAAAAAAAACATGAAAATGAAAAACGGCGCATAAAAACAAGTTTTTGGCATGCTTCATAATGTTGCTTCAGCTTATCAATCATTCTTTGAAAGTGAAGAGTTGTTCAATCGTGCATCAGTAAAAGATGACCGAAAAGTCAAACCCCCATTAGAAGTGATAAGTTCTGCCCTTGAGAGAAACGAAAGTAAATAATTCTTCTTTAGGCGCATTGTTTATGCTTGATCTAAATGTCATAGGGCGAGATAAATATCAAAGTTAAATCTAAGCAAAAAAGTTCAGTTTCAAGAAGTGGTAAGAGATTGGAAGTACTTTTCTGCGCTTGAAACTTTGAAATTTATTCAAAAACAGCAATTGTAGGTAATAACATGCAATACCAAATTCCGAATATTGAGGTTGTTCCAAAACCTATTTAATTAGACAAGGAAATATATATCCATATATATTGTTCAAATATATACACTACATGTATATGATCCTATCATTTCTTGGCAGAAACATTGGCTCAAACATGCAAGCTATCATGTAATCACGCAATTCTTTAATAATATATATTTCCTGACGATATAAGCGATGGTTAGTTTTGATTTAACGTTTGAAGTATTCAGGAAAGGAAAATGTCTGCACATTGTAAATCATCCTCTGCTTTATCCACAAAGTGTAAAACAGTTAATTTACAACTTTAGATAGCATCGTTTAGTTAGTTCTAATATATAGTTCTAACACATTGGCGTCCATCACAGCAAAACAAAGTGAAACATGATTCATCAGACCAGGGACACTTTTTCCAGTCCTCGATATTCCAGTTCTTATGGTCGTTTGCAAATTTTAGATGTTTCATTCTGTTTTCGGCTGTTACCAAGGACTTTCTTGTGGATACACAACTTTGTAGTTGCATAGAGAGCAGTTCACGTCTCATAGTACATTTGCTAATGTTTGTACCTGTCTGGTTATGCAAATGCACTAGCTGCTGTGTCGAAAGGCGGCGGTTTTTCTTCACCATTCTCTTTAACGCGTGCCTGTCCCTTTCTGTCAGCCATTTCTTTGGACCTTTGTTTCCGACAGTAAAATGGGGTTTTACTTGACTTTCCACTCTGCCCGGGTTATTTTGACACTTGATTGTGAAATGCCAACGGGTTGTGCAACCTTTACTGGTATTCCATGTTCTCAAGCACCATCAACTCGTCCACAATCAAGCTCACTACTTGGTTTGTCATTCTGCTTATAGCAGCATTAAGTGCCATGATTAAATTTAACAAAAACTACTCTGCATTTGTCCCTTTATATGTAACTCATTAAATGAGGACATAATTATAATAATTATATGCATCTACTGCATAATTATATGGGGTCTAAGGATGACCATATAATGAATGCAAGGACTCAGGAATTATGGCCAGGCAGTGTATGTAAATGTAGCAATTTTTACTTTATAAACATGCATTCACTATGCTAATGTATTTTGTTTGAAAAATTATCGCCCTCATTTTGGGATTTCCCAGTGGGTGAAATTTTATTGTTCCCATGCTTTGGCGTACGCTCTTCTCAAGTAAAATCGTGATTTTGTCTCAAGAAGCCAGTGCGCATGTCACGTTTCGCAGGGAATGCGTACGCTATATGGAGGTAGTTTGTTCTATAAAATCGATCCGAGCCGACTGCGAGGGGGCGCTACTCCCAGGTAGTATGCTATATGGAGAGCTCTTATTCGCAGGCTTCACTGTAGCTATACATTATCAAGTTATCGCCAATATGACAGCACTATATCGTTGCGGAATAACCCTAACCAAAAGGTTAACCTTCCATGTATCTAGACTACTGGAACACCTTCATCCCACAAAAACAGATTACTGTTCGCTGTTCTTTTTTTCCAAAAGCGTAGTGGCCATGGTTAACATCACGACGACAACAGCAACAACAATTGCAGAATTGACTTATCAAACTCAAACCTGCAAAGCATATGATGGGAACGAGACCACATCTGCTGATGCGTATTTAACTTGCATGCAGTGCAGTTGCAGGCAAAAAAAACGTTGCGGATAATTAATGAATAACCCTCATACATGACGCCAAATGAAATATATAGTTATATAATTTAAGTGAATGTACATATGCGTAGGAGATTATAGCAACAATTCACACTATGACTGCTGATTTATCGAGGGGATTATCCTAGATTATAGATATACAGTTAAGTAAAAAAGGTGATTGAACGATGGCCGGATCTCTAAGTTCAATATTATTGCTTTTCATTGCAAATGTATATGTGGGTTGTGGCAATGCCACACTTGATTTGTTATGATATCCTTTATGTCTGTGCATGCTTTCTATACACCTTGATAAGAACTTGAAGCACTCGACTTTTGAATAGACTATTTTACTATTCAGGAAGTAAAAGTTAGCAATATTGGCTGAATTGAAATGGTGAAATTAGGCATCACAACCATGACTTGGTTGTATGAAGATTTAGTTTTTCAATGGACATTACATAGAGTTAAGCGACTGACAGCATCACGTGGACGCTGGACTTGGATAGGTAAATAACATATCTGCCTGCTTTTGGTGTAAAAACTTATGAGGTCATTTTTAGATAAGTTGGTAGATACGGAGGCTGAGAGGCGCCAATTTCCGGTTTTAACCGACACAACATGTCTGCCAATACATCAGTAAATGTGTAGTTCAAGCTAATAGATGAAGCGACAATACAACATAACCATTGGCGCCACAAACAGAATATCACAAGCTCGGCCAGTCTACTCAAGACTCCGTCAACTAATCTAAAACATCTTTAATCGTGATCACGTGAGCACCCCTATTGTAATGAACATGTATATTACTTTAAAATTTATCTAATTCTATGCACCATGAATTTACCAATTATATGATGCTAATGGGAAAAATTACAAATTATTTATTGAACAAATTAAGGCCTGTACAAATGATGAAAGCACTTATTAAAGATATATACATACAGACAGTATAACCTGTTAAAGGTGCCACCCAAAAAATAGCCAAATTCGGTCACTGTAATGTATAGTGGTGGTCGCTATACAGAGAAATTTTATAATGGATAACATACATGCACATGTATGCACTAAAGCCAACTTATGGAAAGTGATCATTACGGGGTCCTATGCATAGGTGGTCACTTTACCAGGTTGTAATGTATTTTTTTATGAATATGATGTTTAAACCTTACCACCTTCATGATGTTTAAACATTACCACCTTTAGTATCGCTAAAGCATCTTGGCCAAGTTCGAATGAAGACTAGTAAAAAATGTAATTCAGCTAAAGACTGCTAAAGGCCCAATGTCATATATTAATTGTATGTTTGTAACAAGTGTTTCCAATATTTTGTTCATTCGTGCAACAGAGTAGACCTAATGCTAATTCAAGATACGTTTTAAACCAATAGGAGATGTACATATCTAATTAGAAATTTCATTAAAAACATTGCACTCTCATTGCACCACCCAAGTTTCATTTTCAAGCTAAAACTGCTAATTTATCAAGTGCACTTAAAACAGCATTAAAAAAAATATACTACGCTTTATTTTCTAACTAAAAAATAGTGCTCTGACTGGAAACTTTTCTTGTCTAGCTTTTAAGTCTTACACACTAAAAACGTTAGGTTAAAATTCAACCCAATATTGAGTGCTATATGCATGGACATACATGTAACAACATTGGGTTGAATTTAAGTGTAACAACCAAATGTTGGGTTAAAGCTACCCAACGTTATGTCACAGTTTTTGGTTAAAATATGCCCAGAATTGGGTAAATGTGAGATTTGTGTTATTTATAATCAACTCATGATTGGGTAACTTTATTATATAAATAACTTTATTTACCCAATTCTGGCATATTTTAACCAAAACATGTGCTAATAACTGTGACCCAACGTTGTATAGATTTAACCCAACATTTAGTTGTTACACTTAAATTCAACCCAATGTTAACCTAATGTTGGTATATTGGGTTGAATTTTAACCCAACGTTTTTAGTGTGTAGTTTTTTTTAACCTCGATTAATACAGGTTTTCTTCTATATTGTTGGTAAAATATAGAAGAAAATTGTTTTTGAAATTCAATAGCAAAACGATCTACAAGTATTTAGATCTACAACCATCAGGGTTTTTCAAAATAATTACAGTGTATTCTGCTTTTGTTATTTGAAGTCAAGTTTAGACAAAATAGCTTTAAAAGTCCTGTGTCTTAAACTTTGCAAGACAAATAAGAATCATTATTTACAAACTACATTATACATTTTTAACTAGTGAATTTTATCAATTTTATTTTAGACTTTTTCTATTTGTTTAGAGGTTAGGGATGGAATATTGTAATTGCCTAAACATCACGCAATGTATGGTACCAGTCTCTCGCTCTCTGTTAGCTAGGTCAATGACCTAAACTATTACAACTGTCATCAATATGTCGGGATAACTGCACAACCCTGGTTTCACTCTATTGCCTGGAAATATAGTCACTTCTAAAAAAAGTATAGAACCTCTATTTTGATCGTGAAGCAGTACTTAAGTGAGCATCCCACGCCTGTGAGGTAGAGCTAGTTTTAATATGACTTATTTTGTGAGTCGGTTTTTGAATTCGCTGTACACGTGATTTGTACTTATATGTATACACGTATGTGATATAAGACTACAATTAGAGAGATAAGGGGACTTTCTATTACTGATACCATTACATTGAGAGGTCAGAAAGTCTTTCCCCCCACATATTCTACCCCCTGCTCTGCAACTACTTTCCAAATGATCCAAATTCCCCTAAATCCAGTTAATGGAGAGTCATAGCCTACCAATTTTGCAAACTTTATTATTAGCCTGTTGGTTGAAAGCAATGTATTCCCAAATTAGCCATAATGATGAAATATCTATACATGTATAGATATATCATGACGTCACTCTTCAAACGTCATACTGATGACATTCCGCGTTTGCAGTCTTTTTAAAGGTTTCGAGAGATTCAGTTCCTTTTATTCTTCCTTCATGTGACAGCAAACAGAATTTTCTATTTCTTTGACTTGTGAGCTTTTCAGTATGATTCCTGCTTCTGTTTTGGGAACCAATAGTAGTCATCTTGGTTTCGTTAAACTGACCCAAATTCAATCTAGCTGAGCTCTTCATTTGAGCTATTCACTGCAAATATATTTTCAAATTCATTCAATACCGTGGCATTGCTGATGACTATACCAAGGAGGGTCACCAAACCAATCATTTAAAACTGTTCCAGAATCCAATTTCCTAATAATTGAAATGCTGTATTTTGTCCGTCAAAAATAGATAGTATATCCCAAAGTGAATGAATTTTTCTGATTTAAGCTTCTGGCTATGAATGATGTAACACGTGTGGGAGGTATGATCAAGTAGAGCTACATACCTTTAAAATCGATGCTATTTGGTCATGTTGGTTCATCTAACAATTACTTATACATCATGTCATGACTTCTACCTCCTGACTCCATGTGACTGGTCATGCTCACTGGTCATGGGCAATTAGCATTTGTTTTGTTTAATGGTTAACAAGATTGCTTTTTTCACTTTCGTGGTTTAATTTTGAGCGTCTTTCATCCATGGATTGGTGAGATAAACCTGTATGAGATCTGAGTGCCTACCTATCTGACAATGAGTTCTGAGTCCTATCTGGACCTATCTGTCCATCTGAGATGTTCTCTATACCCAAAAAGCTTTTTTGTGTGGTTTGGAGTTTTAAATATAGAGAGTAAGTCTGATAATTTACCAACCATTCATATGCACAATATTTCAACTATTAATTAAGCCTTCATCATTCAAACAGTAGTAAAATCAACCAATAACCAGTTCAGTCAAATCAACTACACATCATGCAATAATAAATCGTTTTGTTCATTTGTTGTATTATTAGCACCTGATGAAGGCTAAAGATCCAAAACGTTGTGCATAATTACGAATAAATGCATCGTACTGGGTTGGTAAGATATCAGATTCGGTGCAATTTATTTTACCAAAAAGGTGAGATAAACCTGTATGAGATCTGAATATCTACCTTCTGAAAATATGAGTTCTGAGTATTTATACCTATCTGTCCATCTGAGATGATCTCTATACCTAAACTGGTTTTTTTTTTGTGGTTTGGAGTTTTAAATATAGACAGTAAGTATGGTAATTTACCAACCATTCATATTCTGCACAACATTTTAGCTATTAATTAAGCCTTCATCATGTAAATAAATAATCAAACAGTAATAAAATCGACAGTTCAGTCAAATCAAATTAATATATAGAATAATATATTTCTACCCATCATGTACTAATAAATCGTTTTGTTTATTTGTTGTATTATTAGCACCTGATGATGGCTTAAGATCCAAAACGTTGTTCATAATTATGAATAAATGTAATTTGTTGTTTAAATATCAGATTCGATGCAATTTATTTTACCAAAAAGGTGAGATAAACCTGCATGAGATCTGAATACCTAATGTACCTATCTCACAATATGAGTTCTGAGTATATGTACCTATCTGACAATCTAAAATGTTCTCTATACCCAAAAAAGCCTTTTTGTGTGGTTTGGAGTTTTAAATATAGAGAGTAAGTCTGATAATTTACCAACCATTCATATGCACAACATTTCAGCTATTAATTAAGCCTTCATCATCGTTTAAATAATCAAACAAATAAACAGTTCAGTCAAATCAAATTAATACATAGCCTAATATATTTCTACACATCATGCACTAATTAATCGTTTTATTTATTTGTTGTATTATTAGCACCTGATGAAAGCTTAAGATCCAAAACGTTGTGCATAATTATGAATAAATGTACTGGGTTGGTTTGATATCAGACTCGATGCCATTTATTTTACCAAAAAAAAAAATTGCATTTCACCGCATTCTGTTTTAATTGGCAGAGGCGCTGTTCTGCTTTTACGAACGCAGAACTTGCAGTCGGGAAATTTGGTAGACTTATTACATCGCCACCGTCGGCGAAACAGACAACCCAATTTTTTTCCCATCCATTTTTAGCATTTCGGCATTTATGCGGCTGCGAAAATCTTTTTTTTTTTTTTCACGTTGAAGATGCTGCGTTTTCGGGATTAAGGATTTTTTTTTTCGCAGTCGTCCCTCGTATTTTCCGATGAAGGTAAAAACTTATCTTTCACTAGCATCTGATAACCTCGTCCCCCCCACCTACGAACCAAATGGTAACAACCGCACAAAATGAACACCGGAATATCCGCCATGACTGCTATGCAGTCGGTGCAGCACCTCGGACAAGTCGCGGATCCATGCACAAGCAACCTCGTTTTGCAATCGTTGAAATTTTGCCCCTTTTTTAGGTCCCTTTCTCCAGGATTTAGAACGTTTTCCCACCCCCTCTAACCTAGTCTCACGTATACGATCGCAGCACCCGCCGCATTTTTTCAAATTACGCAATATGGCTTTTGGTTATAGAAATAAATAATTAAACGGCAGCATCTCGCCCGAATTACCATTTCTCCGATGGCTGAAAACAATGGTTTTCACCACCGCCGTTTCACATACACACACTAGCACATTTTCTAAAATCCATAAACCCATCCAGAGCCAGTTGGATGTGTATACAACATGGCGCCCATGGATGCTAGACACAGGCGCGCGATAAACCTAATCACGTCGCGGGTACCAGCGCCCCGTAACCCGGCGCATTTCATCCGGGGTCAATTTGGACGTTTTGTTTGCAACACTGCGGATAAGAGGGGGTGGTGGGAACCGTTCCCGATAACCGTCGGTAAGAGAGGGGGTGCACGAAATCGGAATCGGTAAAGAGGATGTAATCTGGAGAACAGGATGAAAAAGCAGTATTTTCTAGCAGGGAGGGGGGGGGGGATATGGATGGACCGTGGATCTCCTCCCAACGACGACGACCAGGTGGGTGCAGGCCTAGCCGAGGGTCCCGAAATTTCGGGAATGGAGAAGAGCTAGGGATGAGAAAGGCAAGACTTACTTGAGGATCTCCCTCTCCTTGTCCTCTTCCTCCTTTTGTCGGGCCATCACCGATTCGATGATATGCCTCTCTTCTTCTGTCAGGTGGCTGAGATCGGGCATGGGAAGCGGGGGTTCGGCGATGACGGCCCCGCCGCCACCGCCGAGGAGCACTTTCTTGCTGTCCGACATATTGTCGTCGAGGGCGTCGAAGAACACTTTGGTCGCGGTTCCCAGGACCAAGAGACGGCGACGTCCGCCGGCTGGAGTTGTGCGTGCGGGCGGTGGATGGCTTTAGCGGTGCCGACATGCGAAAAACCGAAAAAGCGCTCGCTCCGGTTTCGCTAGGCCATTGTCGGGGAGGAACTGCACACGACGAGGTCCATTGCTGCGGCTACGGAGGAAATGACGCAGATGGCGGCCCCCCGTCGGCACGCTAGGGGGACTGGCGACTGACGCGGTGGCACGGCACCCACAACTTATTAATTATGCATGTACACTTAAATTTTAATAGAATGCGTTAAATTCGGTCCAATGGCGCGGCGCCACGTCACGCGAAGGAGCGCCATCGACCCACGTCGACGCATTTGCCTTCGCCGGAGTCGCGGCCCAGCGGCGGAGGCGAAAACAACATGTCGGAAAACGGGAGGAGAGGATGCTCCGACGGATCAAATGGCAAAAACCGATGGAAAACTGGGTTCGTAGAAGTCGGAGGAGGAACGACGACTGGGATGGGGGATGTGGAGACGATAAGCGACGCTGAAAAGTCAGATAGCCGCTTGCATGGGTTGCGATAAATCCTGGAGATGGGGCGTGTGACGTCACGCGGGCGCCTTGCGCGAGGGGGCGCTGCAGGTGAGTGGCACGCGGAAGGATGGCGTGGATAGCGCCGGGGCGACGAACAAAAGCTTTGGAGGAGAAAGCACCGTCTAGAAAGCTGAAAGCTCCCCCCGGAAGATGCTGCGGATCGATAGTATTCTGTTTTTTTTTTCTAAGGCTACACGTGGCTACAGTGAAACCTGTGAATAGCGCAACTGCTTGGGACCGAACCATTGGGTGTGCAATTTGGAGTGATGACTACGCACCATATGTACAACTGCACACATACACTGTATGTCATCATGTACGTGTGCAACTGTACACTTCTTGTACGTGTAACACTGTATACCTCTTGTACGTGTACATGCTAGAGGATGCGTATATCTGTAAACATGTACAACTGTACACGTGTACATGTTTTTATTTAAAGATTCAATTATTTCCATAATTGAGATGCACAAAGAAATATGTGGCATTTAACATTAACAAAACCGAAAAAAATGCTCTTCAAAGGTAAAATCGTGATTCTGTCCCAGGAAACGAGTGTGCAAGTCGCGTTTCACAGGTAATACGCTATATAAAGGTAAGTTTGTTTTATATGTGCCGACTGTTAAGGTGAGCTACTTCCAGGTAGTACGCTATATGGAGGACCCTTATTCACAAGTTTCACTGTATCTTAAGGGGGCTTTCAACCATACCCTTTCCAATGGAGAATTCTTACGTAGACATTCACGTAGTCTGTGTAGCTCCA
>JAQGCC010004629.1:0-12847 GCA_034698905.1 Xestoiulus laeticollis | reverse complement strand
CTACTCCTTCCTATATTACGCTTAACGTAAGACCGAAGCCTTTGTCATGTTAAATTTTACGCTTAGCCGGACTGCTGACTGTAGGGTACTGAGTTGAATTGAATTGAACAAGCGCTGCAAGTGCCATATTAAATTTATGCTTAACGTGGGATCGAACCCCGTTCATATTGAGTTAATTTTACACTTAACGTTAGACATGACCCTTTACCTGCCATGCCCAGTTTAGGGTTCGGTCTTAGGTCAATACCGGAAAACGTAAACGATCGATAAACGAGACATTTTCTGCAACGGGGTTAGTTTCCTCTCCGACAAGCGGTTTCGATAAAAGACGATCCAGGAAATCTTCCAACGTACGCTACGTAATATCGTCTCTTGATTCCATAACTTTTAAAACTTTTTTTTTCTCTCCTCCCCCAGATTTTATAAAGGTTAACAAGTTTCTTCTTCTTAGTTGTATGGTTAAGTTTCAAAGAGCGTCCAAGTAATCCCTCGTACTGCTGCCTCATCCTCATTTTTCCATCCTCTCATCCTCAATTCTACCGTTCTTCCATTACGAAATCGAGCGAATCAGAAGAGGTTTAACGTCGAAGATTAAAAGAAAAGAAATTGCCGGAAAATGGACTTTTCGGATATTTCAGGTAAAATTGCCACGTTTAAAGCGGTACTAAACACCCGTTTAGTTACGCTTTAAACTCGGCTGTCTCGGTTTCTTGAAACCTAACCCTATTTTTAACTGATTTTACACTTTATCGGACGATAACGACTTTTAACGGACCTTCGCAATAACGAGAGATTTCACTCGAACATCTCGATTTCATAGTGGATGTCGTTAATCCCACGTTTTAAACCGAATTTTAACGATAATAATATCCCCACCCCCGAGATTTCGTAGGAATAACGAAACAACAAAAAAACACATTCAACGTGATAATATTTTTTTAAAAATGTGTAAAGTCTTATGTAAAGTATAAAAGTATACGCGTCCAAGAAATATCAGTAGACGTTAAAAACTTAACCGTTATTAAATTATTTAATGAGTCCGAAATCACCCACCTCGGAGATTTAAATTTAAAAGGCTCTTATTTAATAGAAGTAATTGTATAAAATGTACAGATGCGTCAGATATCACTTTTTATTTTTGTGCGTCAGATAAAATACGTCTAATGTGTGTTTTACGTAAATATAATTCAGAAATTAAGGGTTGTAGCGTTTACGATTATCAAATCTTTATTCGAATAAATCGTGCTTACGACCAGGATTTCATGGATTTGTTTCGATATGAGCTTTCGAGTCAACCGGTGCAACGATAAATACCTGCAACACGTTCAAACATGTTCATAAATGTTCGGACACGTTCACTCTCGTCTTAACAAGTCTTTAAAAATTGGGAAATTTCAGTAAATTTATAAACATGATCAAACGGGTTCGGACACATTCGAACAGCTTCAGGCACGTTTGAACAAGTTTTTTAAACATTTTTGAAACATTTGTAAAATTCAAGTAAATTTATAAACACGTTCAAACGGGTTCGGACAGGTTCAGATGCTTTGAGCAAGTTTTTTTTTTTTAATTTGTAAAACCCAAATAAATTTATAAACAAGTGCAAACGGATTTGGACATGTTCGAGCGAGGTTATTTTATTTAAGTAAATTTGTAAACACGTTCAAATGTGTTCGGACAAGTACAAACATGAACGGACACATTCGAATAGGTTCAGACGCTTTCAAAAAGCTTTTTAAAAATTTGTAAAATTTAAGTAAATCTATAAACACGTTCAAATAAGTTTTAGACATGCTTGAACATGTTTGGAAAGGCTCGAACAGGTTCAGACACGTTTGAACAAGTTTTTTAACAATTTGTAAAACTTTAGTAAATCTATGAACAAGTTCAAACGTCTTCGGACACGTGCGGACACATTCGAACAAGTTCAGATGCTTTCAACAAGCTTTATAAAAATCTATAAACATGTTCAAACGGGTTCGGACACATTCGAACAGCTTCAGACACGCTAGAACAAAGTTTTTTAAACATTTTAAAAATTTAAGTAAATTAATAAAAATGTTTGAACATGTTTTTTAAACATTTGAAAATAGAAGTAAATTTATAAACCGTATCATACCCTAAGATCATTTAAAACAGTTCTTTATTCGTTAAATAGATTTCTGGCAATTTTAAATCCGGTTTACATGAATACTGCTCGTAGATTTCTGGACCGTTTCACCTCGTGCATGCTCGGACTATTTTCAGGCACTGCAGTTTGGCTAATTATGCTTTGCACATGGAGTCGAGCGCATCCTCCGCAAACCTCACCAGGTTCCAGCCTTCTTTAACGGTCAAATCGCAACCGCCCAGACCTTTGTAAAAATCCATGGTTGGCGTGTTCCAGTCCAATATGTGGAGATCGAGCCTCTTGCAACCTTTCTTACGAATTGTCTGTAAAAAAAAACAATTTTTTTAACTATGATTTGTCGAACAACCGCCGAATTTTCAAACGTGCTTTTATCGATACCTTGGCCACCGTTTTTACAAGCTCGGTGCCGATTCCTAGTTTCCGATATTTCTCTCGTACGTAAATATCTTCCAGTTGCGCAGCGCGACCATCCCAAGTAGAATAAGTGTAGAAAAATAAGGCGTAGCCGATGATCCCATCTAAGGAATTATCGATAACATCTGATTTCTTAATATTTTTTTTTTCTTCGTTTTTATTCAGGCGAAGAGCAAGATTAAAAGATACGCTTACCGGCTTCGGAAGTAACATTTTTATGCTGAACCACGAGTGCGTGGTAGAATTTGTCTTCGCCGAAACCGTCGGCCATCAATTCTAGAAGATGAAATTAGAAAAGGTAAGCCGGACTTTCTAAAGTTTTAATCAGAAATTCTTCGTGGGTTTTTCGGCCCTTAAAAGACTAGTGCCAAAGGACTTTGATTACATTTGTGTACTAAGGGCATCTTGTAAAAACATAATGCTATCAGCGATTATACGACGGTTCTCATTGAAAAACCTTATTTTTCTTGAAAATGTGATAAATTTGCTGTTTTTGCTGAAAATATTTTTCATTTTTGTCAACCTCAATTATCATATTTTAAATTATGTTCACAATAAAGTTGCAGTATTTTTGATAAAACATTAAAAATACTGCAATTTTGAGTGGTCAAGATCGAACCAATTTACCTTGTGCAGTAATATTGACATCATCTGGCATTTTTTCATATTCTGCCAATTCCTATAATTTTTTTTTAAAATAACATACATGTAAATCAATTATATTAACATTATAACAGGTATATAGTTAATTAATATAACTGCATGGATATGTTAACTAACCTGTAACAGCTGTCGTATTGCGACACAATCTTCACGTTTTGCATCCCTGATTTCAAACGCGTCCATTATATTATTATTTTTAGCAGAAATATTAGCAAAAAATATCAATTATAAGGCAGCGATTCGGGTGTTATAGTTTGATTAGTTCAATTAGTTGAAACCCTCAAAACCCAATTTGTGCAATTTTCAAGTCCAACGAATGATTAGCAAACGTCTTGAACCTTGACCTTGGATAAGCAATTGTACAAGTAATGGCATGCACGCTTTTGGCAGCTTACCAACCATTTAAGTTATATAAAACATGAAATAAAGCAGCATCCCAACCAGAAATAATAGCACGAAAAAGTTCCACAACGTGTAGAAATTAAAAAGATCAGCAGTTTTCATGGTAAATTACACGCGAACGTATAAACCATATGCTGATAAACGCCTTTATTAGTAGGCTTAAAATTACACGGTGCCACCAAAGTATGTTACATATTAACACTATACAGGGGTGTCCGCAAATCGTTCAACAAATCGAAGCACCAATGGACTGTGCAGAATAGCCTTGGAATATAAGAATCTTGCTTGCTGCAGAAGACCCTTAAAGTTGAGGACATTTAAAGCAGAGGAACGTTGCCGAAGATCGAGTACGCGTGCAGGACGTTGCCGTATAGAGGACCCTTGCAGTAGAGGATCTTGTATTAGAAGAACCTGGCAGTAGAGAACTCTTGCAGTGGATCTTGTAGTAAAGGCATATTGCTACAGAGGATCTTGTAGAAGAGGAACCTTGCCAAAAAGGGGCCCTTGCAGTAGAGGATCTTGCATTAGAAGAACCTGGCAGTAGAGAACTCTTGCGGTGGATCTTGTAGTAGAGGCATATTGCTACAGAGGATCTTGTAGAAGAGGAACCTTGCCAAAAAGGGGCCCTTGCAGTAGAGGATCTTGCATTAGAAGAACCTGGCAGTAGAGAACTCTTGCGGTGGATCTTGTAGTAGAGGAACCTTGTCAAAAAGGGCCCTTGCCAAAGAGAACTCTTGCAGTGGATATCTGCCAAACAGGACTGTTGCACCAGGGGACCATTTCTGTTGAAGACCCTTACGGTAGAGGATCTTGCATTAGAAGAATCTGGCCGAAGAGAACTCTTACAGTGGATCTTGTAGTAGAGGAATATTGCTACAGAAGATCTTGTAGTAGAGAGACTTTGCAGAAGAGGGCCCTTGCCAAAGAGAACTTGCAGTGGATATCTGCCAAACAGGACTGTTGCACCAGGGGACCATTTCGGTTGAGGACACTTGCAGTAGAGGATCTTAGCCAAAGAGGACAATTGTATTAGGGGATGTTGACCCTTGCGGTAGAGGATCTTGCATTAGAAGAATTTGGCCGAAGAGAACTCTTGCAGTGGATCTTGTAGTAGAGGAATATTGCTACAGAAGATCTTTTAGTAGAGAACTCTTGCAGTGGATCTCTGCCAAAGAGGACTGTTGCATCAGAGGACACTTGAAGAAGAGGACCCCTGCTACAGAGGATCTTTGCCGTGAGGACCCTTTTAGTAGAGGGCCATTTCAGTAGAGGATCTTGCCGTAAAAGATCCTTGCTGTACAGGGCTCTTGCAGTAGAGGATCTTGCCGTAGAAGACCCTTGCGGTAGAGGATGCTGTACAGGGTTCTTGTAGTAGAGGATTTTCTGTCGAGGAACTAAAGATTATATTATTAATCTTTAAACAAGTCAGTCATTGTCTTACTCTATCCAGAGGACAACATTTTACAACACCTCGGTACAGTTACAGAAATCAACCCTCTGCACCTGCTGCACCGAGCTCGAAGTGAAAGATCTCCTGTGTTAGGGATCCAAGGAACAACCTCCAGAACTTCACCACCATTACCAGGTCAGCCTCCCCTTCCGTAACCATTCTTACCGATGGACTCACAAGGAACAGAGCCTGCCCCGGCACAGGGCCAATGGTCTAGACCCTCGCAGCGTCCCAGACTAGAGGAACCACCTGATGTAACCTCGCCAGGGGAATCCACGGATTCGCTCGGGCTTGAGAGAGAGGGATTCCCGACGGACCGCCTAAGTTGATGAATTTTGCTGTTGATGAAATCTGGAAGTCGAGGAATAATGCCATTGAAGAACCTCGTTGTCTTGGAACTTGGCTGTCGAAGAGCTTTTCCATCGACGAACCTTGTCTTATTTGAAATTTGGCCACCGAGGAACTCGTTCTACGATCAATAATGCTGAAGAGTAATCTAGCGGTAGAAAAACCTTGCTGTAGAGGACAAATGTTGCCATGGCCGTTGATAACCTCGCAAGACGAACCACCATTTCAATTTTTAAAAAAAAAACGTCTTTTATTCTCGGATTTCAATTACGGATCTCGTTCAAAACATTTTCTCATTTCGTTTTCTTTTTGCCAAAAAAACTGGAAATGGATTTCATCCCTGTTTTGTCGACTTTGTCCAGCGCTTTTTGGGCCGTCGTCAACTTCTGGAAATTGACAATAACCAACAGTTAGCAAAACAGGATTTATGAATATCGCTGAGGAGATATCGAACCGACCTTTTTCTCGGTTTTGCCTGCGGATGTGCCAAAAATACTGTAATCTTCCGTCGGACCAGATTCTTTACTCGATGTCTTCGCTCGCTACAAAACGAGAGTTTATAGCGTTACCCGTTTTAAAAGCTTAACTGTATATAATTTACCTTTGTGGGCGGTTCGAGATCCTCGGATTCTTCATCCGCAGTCGTCGAAGCCGTCAACCTAGAAGTGGAGTCATAATTTAATCCGAGGTCCTTTTAGGCGCAACGAACAAATATAATCAATTGTGAAATCTCACCCGATGTGCTCGAGAAGTGCTTCGGAAATATTTTTGGGTAAATATTCGGAAATTATCCCGTGAGCGTATCTTTTGTAGTCATCTTAAACAAATTTAACGGTAATATGTACAGTCGGCTCTCGATATAACGAACAGCGTTACTGGTCCCGACCAAAACGCCGGCGCCTCTCGGTATAACGAATGAACGTCCCATCCCCTCGCTCGGCGTTCGTCATAGCCGACTGTATTTCAAGAAGTGACTTACCTACGCCAGCCGTCTTTTCCTTCTTGTTTCTAACAAACGTAGCCGCTTGCGCTCCAGATGTAACGTGAATTTCTCTCTCCCGTAACACCTCCTCGACTTTAACCATTTTGCGTTTAAGCCAATCCGTGCATTTTTCCATACTGAAACGATACGCTCGTATTTCCTTCAGTTCTGCAAAAAAAATAATACACTTGGGTTACGAACTCAATGGACATTCGAGATTGAATATGCCCTAGGCCAAACTAGGCTGAAAACGTGCGTTTGGCTAGCCTCAAGCAAGGCTTTTAATTAAAAAAGAAATTTCGCACGAAATATATTAATGTGCAAATTTCATAATTCTAGAATTTAAATTAAATTCGATGGCCTGTTTGAGGCTAGCCAAACGTGCGGTTTCAGTCTAGTGTGGCCTGGGGCTATGTGATGGTGACACGTGCAGTTGCATGTGCGTTGTTGCATGCACTGGCATGTGCATAAAAACTGCACATGCAAACTCTTTCCATTTTGATGTTAAAAGAACATATTCTTTTTTTTTTAGCTTAGATTGTTAATTATAAAAAAAAAAATATTTTCATTTGGAAATAAGTAGTTTCCAGTTTGCACTTATAATGTCTCACCTTTTACATCCGTGATTAATTTTAATCTACTTTCCAGGTTCTTGCATGACAACAACTCGACGCAAGCGGGAAAATCGGAGTCTACGACGATTTGCTCCAGAGGCCGAAAGACGTGGCTCTGCGATTGGGATTTTAATTAAGGATGCGATTCGAAGGTAGGCAAAAAATTACAATCTTACCTCGGCTAAATATGGCAGAATTAGAAATAAGGGGTCCATTTCTGTCGTTAGAACCATGCTGCCGTCTGAAATCAAGCGGAAATATTGCTTAAATTTTTGAGACTTTTGATGCCGAAAAGCGGTCGAGCTAAATTAAATCTATACCTCGATTAATGACGTCGTTTATGAACCATGATCTCGGTGGATCTTTGTAACGAATCATTTGGTAAATTTTTCCCGATGATTTGTCGAATAAAAACAATTCTGGATTGCCTGGAATAAAAAGCAGCATTTTTAGATCAATTTTTCCAGAACTTGGTTTAAATTATATGAATATGCATGGCTTCACATACATGTAGGTGTACATGGTAGTCAATTGACATTTATTTTATTGAAATATGACGTCATTTTTGTGTAAATTTGACGTTTGGCAAATAATTTTATAGAAAAATCAGGTATTTTTATCGAAATTGTGTTTCACTTGTATGGAAGCTTTTTGATGTCAATTTTGTAAATTATGAGATCGTTTTTGTGGAAATTTGACGACCTTTTTTCAGAAGATAGGCGTCATAATTGTCGTTTAAAAATTACGACAAATATACCAAGTTAAATAACGTCATCTCCATTGAACAGTAGGTCCTAGCTATCGTGGGTATATCTACGTGTAGCAACGAATATGACATAATTTTACCGCTTTTCGGACTGCAAAGCTTGATGACAGTCGACGTCTGTTTGTCGTCATGATCTCCCCGGCCATTTCCACTGTCCGCTCTCAATAAGGTCTCTAAATCAAAAGTTAATTATGCGAAATTAAAAACACTTTTCCCACGTTTCTTGATGGACAAGAGATCCCTAAATTTTTACTTGGCAATACGAGTATTTTTAGCGAGGGATTGTCGCCTTTTGAATCGTCTTTTTTGACGGTGCTCGCCTCCTGTTTACTTCTTTTACTTCGCGTTTGTTTCGGCGACATTTCCGCTTTTATTTAAACAGACATTAGCGATTTTTAACGAAATATTTAGCAGAATTCACCGTTTTTCAGCGAAATGGAACCCGATTTCCCGGGTAAAACCTCTCGCTAAAAGCGTCGTAGTCAAGCGAGGATCATCCATAAATTACGTTACAGGGTGCCTTAAGCATTTGCATGCATAATTTGTCGAGTCGTATAAATTTGCAAAATAACAAAACTAGCTAGGACTTTTACAAAATATATACATGTAAATTCTCGAAGTTTCACAAGTAAAACATGCAATTTCTGTGAGCCACGCGCAAAATATCGAAATTTTATGGGTTATTGCCAAATGAAAAAAATCCAGACGCGTTTTTCAAAAAATTAGAACAATAAAAAGGCCCAAAATGCTCAAAAATAAGTTTATAAACCCGGGAAAAGTAACGAAATTCGGTAGACATTGCATTGAAACAATTAAAATCTTACAAAAAAAATTTCAGAAAGCCATTTATGAGCTTCCCCTAAAAGCCGGAATTTCGTCAGCTATTTGCAAGCAGACGGAAAAATCGAAGCCTTGAAAAATGGAGGACGATCTAGAAGACGAGATTTTCGGTCACACTTTGGTAACTCACATGAAATTGATGTCTAATGTGTTTACGAACGTGGCCACCCACTATTACTCCCCCACCGTGTCCCTGTTGAGCCGCCAGATGCGTTTGTATTTGGTAGAGACTTTGGCAGCAGCCTTCGTCGTCTCTTTATTGGCCATCACTTATTTGGGACAGACGGTCATCAGGTTTGACAAACTCTGGTGTTTCGACGTGTGCAAGGAGTTGGTGAACAGGGTCCAAGACTCCTTGTCCATCCACCGCGCTCCTCACCACAAGCACGAGAAGCAACAGCACAAGCCATCAGCCACTTCCGGTATAGGCGGAAGTGGCCAGAAGAGCAGCTGGGAGTTGAAGGGTAAAAACGTGGGCGTCTATGCAATCCAGGGCAGAAGGGCAAGGATGGAGGACAGGTTCAGCGTCAACGAGGAGGAAACTCTTGTGCCCGCCATGTACGGAGTCTTCGATGGACATGGAGGAGACGTAAGTATTCTGATGAAAAACATTAAAGCTATATCAGTTCTGCACGGCAGAAAAGTAATAATTCGATCGCCCTGCAGTTAGTATATGGTAATAATATAAGAGAACACATTCCAAATTATTAAGAACAGTACTTGAAAGAACAAGAATTTGATATGCACATGCAAGTATAGCATGCGCACGACTTCCAGGTAAACGCATGCAATTAACTAGCATGTGCATCATGACTTCCAGGTAAACACATGCAACTAGCATGTGCATGACTTCCAGGTAAACACATATGCAACTATAGCATGTGCATGACTTCCAGGTAAACGCATGCAATTAACTAGCATGTGAATGACTTCCAGGTAAACACATGCAAGTAGCATGTGCATTACTTCCAGGTAAACACATGCAAGTAGCATGTGCATGACTTCCAGGTAAACACATGCATGACTTCCAGGTAAACGCATGTAACTAGCATGTGCGTGACTTCCAGGTAAGCACATGCAACTAGCATGTGCATTACTTCCAGGTAAACACATGCAACTAGCATGTGCTTGTCGATCTGTTGTTGGATGCGTAAATTCCAACATATTCCCCTCATGCAAGTAGGGGAGAGTAGGCCACATTTCTACATTTTTAGAAAATACTTTCCAACACCATAGTTGGTTAATTTATGTGTTTACAGTGTTTTAAATCATTATAAAATTGTATTGAAAATTGTTCAAATCATCCCCCATGATGGTGCAGGGCAGATTTGAGCAGTTGCACACAATTCGAACACATTTTTTTTTTGAAACGTGTATATTGAGCACAAATTGAACTATTTTACCGTACTTTGTATTTGTCTAGCTTAAGACCAAATTTAAGCTTTTGGCTTTGTACAATCGCACCATAGTTAGGCTATTCTGAAAAAAAGAGACCAATACGATCACTACATGTATACATGGACACATTTGAACCTATTTAAACTATTTAAATGTTTAATTTTTGCAAAAGTAAATTAAAACCAATATCAATAGGCAATTGGCCCATTGAAACGTGCCCCAGTCATGCTGTTTTTAAATGTGCCCCACATTGCATCACGAGGTTTAGTGCTTTAAATGACCATGTGGAAGTGGAATATCTTAAATGCTGACCAATCCATAAAATAGGCCATGAAATGAACTAAATATAGGTATCATTTGTAACCAATCCTCGTTAGAAATAAAAACCTGTTCAAATATTGCCAACTTCGTATTGAAAAATGAATTTACTTGTCGAAAACCATGAAATTCAGCATAAGTTTGTGTGCAGGAATTCCACCAACTTGAAACTTAATGTTCAAATTTTCACATTTTCAAAATCAGGATTCGAATTTGCCGCTGTTTTTTTTTTTTTTTTTTGTGATTGTGAAATTGGTTTTTCGCAAATTGAATGATCGTTTGAATTGCATTTTTAAAAAAAGGGATCAGGTGTGGACGTGCGTTTTTTCGTAACAAGATAAAGACGCGCACGTATCACTGAAAAATGCAGTGAAAACGCACTCATCATCTCCCTTTTTTCCCATAGGAAAGATCATTAGTTTTACTATTTTCAAAATGGAACTGGGTCTACCATTATGGCGTAGCTTGACACTATGGGTACGATAATGTTTGAAATCTTAATTTTGATTGAATTTAATCAGAAATTGCAACGAAAATCACGCTGAAAGTTCCGAAATTATATCTTATCATTTAACACGATTTGATCCGGTTTTCAAAATGTACCCAATTTAGCGAAAATAGCTGTTTTTGACACGCTTTGGCAAGAACTTTGAACATTTTTAGAACTCGTGACGTCACATACAGGGTGCCTGCGAAATCTAGCAATTAAATACCGTTTTTTTTTTTTTTTTTGGTTTTTCCCAATTTTTATGATATTTTTTATGATTTATTACGAAATTGAGACATTTTTACGTAATTTGGACACTCGTTTAATTTTTCGAAAATATTTATACAAATTAACATGCTTTTTAATGCAAAAAATGAGAAAAAATGAAAATGCTACAGGGTGCATGACAAATTTTTAATTATTTTTAATTCAATTCAATTATTATAATTACTGGATTAGGGTTGATATGGATCTTTTTAACACATTAAATAAGGTTTTATCATCTAAATATATCCTAAGAGCCATTAAGAAGTCTACAATACGTCAATAACGTACTTTTAATGCAAAAATGAGAAGAAAAAAATTAAAATGTTACAGGGTGCGTTTCAAGTTTTTAATTATTCTTAACCCTTTAAAACAGTGGATTAGGATCTTTTTAACACACAAATCTACAATGTACATATTTTTATCATCTAAATAAGGCCTTAGAGTAATTTAAGGGCCTGCGATACGTCACTCGAGTAATATTTTTGTTTTTGTAAGCTCTGCATTTAAATTACTAAAAATCGATATGAAAAATGCTAAAATTAGCATAAAAATAAGTAAATTTTTACATAAGGAGCCTTAGGAATAAATGCCAAGGGCCTACAAAAATAACAAAACTTACAAAACTTTTATTTTTAAATTTAAAGTTTGCAGCCGAGTTTGTGGAAAAAAAGCTGTTTGCAAGTTTCGCAAGCCGGGTTCAAAATGGTTGCAAGTCAAAGGAGGAAATTTCCTCTGAGGAAAACAAAGGAGACACCAAGGAAAAGGAAAAGGATTCTTGCGATTACGCTCAGATGCTGACCGAAGAAATCTTAGCCGTAGACAAACAGCTTCTGGAAGTGACGAAAGCATCAAAAGATCTGGCTGGTGAGTGACTTAAGATGTCGGCATGTCACATATTTTTTTTTCAAATTCCACTTGCTCGTACTCTCGATACCATGTACCTTTTTGCTTTGATTCGTAGGAACCACGGCACTCGTGGCTTTGGTACATCGTGGCAAACTAGTCGTTGCCAACGTGGGTGATTCAAGGGGCGTAATATGCGACACGCGTTCCAATGCAATCCCGCTTTCGTTCGACCACAAACCGCAACAGGTAGGGTTGAAATTAAACAACCGCTTATTTCGGTTCTCGCTATAACGAGCTATAACGGGAGCGCGATCGTTATATGGTGAGGTTTCTTTTTGGCTTTTTTATACCACTTAGCATTTTTTAGCTCCTGAAATATGACAGTAATTTCTGCGGTTTGTTATATCGAGAGGTTAATACATGGGAGATTTAGTCATTTTGGTTGGGACCAGTCACTCTGTTCGTTATACAGAGCGTTCGTTGCACGGAGAGGCTAATACACAAGAGGTATTGCCATTTTGATCAGGATATATGGCTCTGCGTTCGTAATACTGAGCGGTTATTTATATAAATCGTGCGTTGTACGGAGAGGGCTAATACATCAGAGGTATAAATCATTTTGGCCGGGATTATATTCTGTTCGTTATATCAAGCGGTTCATTATACAGACTGTTCGTTAATACCAATTATGGCTAATACATGATAGGTATTAAATTGTCAGTGTGTTCGTTATATCGATAGGCTAATAGTACAGGAACGTTCGTTGTACAGAGAGGGCTAATACATCAGAAGTGTAAATCATGTTGGCCGGGATTGGATACTGTTCGTTATATCAAGCGGTTCTTTATACAGACTGTTCGTTAATACCAATTATGGCTAATACATGATAGGTATTAAATTGTCAGTGTGTTCGTTATATCG
>JAQGCC010004628.1:0-12850 GCA_034698905.1 Xestoiulus laeticollis | reverse complement strand
CAAAATTCTAGAACAAAATTCAAAAAAAATTCTAGAATATTAACCCGAGGTTAACCCTGCCTACTTGCTGGGTTAACTTTTGGCTAGATTTTCCCCTAACCCATCCTTGTACAATGCAAGGGTGGGTTAACCTAGAGTTATAAAGCAGGTTAACCTTAGGTTATTCTTAACCTTTGTTGGTGCAACCGGCCCTTAGGGAGCAAAATATTAAGAGGCAATGCAATAGTTCGGCAAACCTTGCATACTCGCAAGCTCGTAGTGTTTGTCCACTTTTAGGGGCATGCATATTACTTTAAAGTATGGACCATCGTTTTCATCAGTTTTCAATATACGAAACACAACATGACGCTAATGTTGCCACGGCAAACTGTTTTCTATTTACAATTAATTAGTATGTAGACAGAAAAAATCCACTCATTCTGTTTGCTCGACCTGCGGCAAATCTGTATAAAAAACTGATCTCGAGTATGCTGCGCATAAAAGCCGTGCAAACATTACATTCCATTTGAACAAATAGTGAATTGGTTCTATAAATTTAAAACGCGTTGTTCAAATTTATGTTATATGCAGTGTACATGCGTTTTTTTATCCCATGAATATATACATATAAATAAACTCATAAATGTAATAAAATAGTGTCGAGAAATAAAAAAATAAAAAGATTGCAAAGGGAAGTAAAAAATCATTGTTTTAGAACTCGCTCAGTATTATAAAAGACAAAGCATTGCATATGCACGTACCTGTGTTTAAATTATGCATTTTGAAGTAAATTTTCTATTCGTACCACTATAACTTTCAATATTCATTGAACAGTGTTTTCGATTGTCATTGAGTCAGTTCTGATTTAAATTGAACTTGTCCTTTTCTTGTTTGTTTAACTAAATTAATTGAGCAGAAGAAGAATTTCCGTATTGAATTGATCGAGCTCTGCATGGTGAGGAAAGTAGCCAACATTGTCTTCTTTTAGTTCTATTTGTTTAAAGTATCCCCTTAGGTTTTCTAAACCGCTAAGGTTTAATTTTTAATGGAAATAAAATATTGAACGTTGAATAATTTTAAGAGGGCTTAGAAAAAGTTGGCGCATGATGGTCCATAATTTGAACATGAGGGAAAGGGCTAAAGACAAATTGACCATTAGAGCATATGCATTCTTGCATCGTAGCTTTAACTAATGGACATTGTGCATTTTCTCATCATTCTGTTTGATGTCGGTTCCTATGGACATGTTGACAGTCAGCCGTTATGTCTACCTTGATCACAAACGAAAATGGATTAATGCATTATTAAAATGTCTTGTTCAATATTGGTATTTACTGAATGTACACTTTCCTTTATCGTGTTATTGCTGAAAGTGCCCGTTCTGATTTCTAAAACAAACTTCAACATTTTATAAAAAAAGCCACAAAAATGAAATTTTTGAAAGGTATTACACAGTTGTAACTTACATGTACGTGCATTATCTAGATTCTAAGGCCGGAATTCATAGTACAAACAAATAAGTACTACTTATATGACTATGAATTCCGGCCTAAGATTAACACATTTTTGTATATACAAAAATAGTTTATTTAACAGTATTTTCCAACATCATATGTACAAATGACATATTTCAGTGATAAAGTAATGTGCTGCGTTGAATTTATTTAATATCATTTTATTATATAATATGTATAAATTGTAGATATGCAATTTCTCTTAAACCTGTCAATGAGGACCACTTAAGAGGATTGCATACCAGAATAAGCCTTTTTTTGAAATTATTTTTCATTTAATTTTGGAAACTGATAGGAACAAATAAAATGTAGTAGGACCTAGCATAAATATTTTATTATTTGTTTAAATATATGTATATTACGTTTAATGGAATGTCCATAAAGTTTATAATTGTAGAAGGTCTGGTAAACTTTACGGACATACATGTATTTCCATAAAGCGTAATATACATATTTTAAAACAAATAATAGAATATTTATGCTAGGTCCTACTACATTTAATTCATTTGTTCCTATCAGTTTCCAAAATTAAATAAATAATTTCGAAAAAAGAGGCTTATTCTGGTATGCAACCCTCTTAATAAATAGTATTATCCATATCAGTTCCTTAAGCTGTACAAATTATTTGTGTATGCCATATGGCTAGCTAGGGTTTTAATGTTGGAAATAGAGATAGAAATTGAGCTAGTAATCACTTAGGATATTTTGCCACGTTTTTGTTTTGTGTTTAGAAAAATGATCCATCATAAGTTGTATAGGCAACAGCCGTTTTTTTTGTTTCGTTTCTTCCAAGAATATTACACCAAGTTATAAATGGACTCTCAGGCAGGCTAATTTGTTTAATACCGGCAATGTGTATTTTTTATATCCTCAAAAGCAAGTTCAAGTTACAGGAATGTTGCCAGATATCAATTTTATGAACATTTTTTATGAAACCTGTTGCCTAGCAAAACTTGCATCGATTTTTTTACGATGTATTCGTCCCCATTCGTGAAGCAGACCTTGGATTTGGTGTCTTATTTTGTTTGAAAGGACCATGCTGCTTAGTGCTAGGTCGAATGAAAAGGTCATATTATGAAGAACCATGAAGGAATATGCGCATGTTGTGGCAGCTTTGCTAAAACATGGAAGATACTTCAGCTTTTTTATTTTTAAGTTTGTAGACGAGTACACTCTTGCGCAATGCTCGTATCTTCATCCTGACACTGCCCATTATAGGCATATATCAAGTTGAAATGCTTACTTTATGGCATAATGTTAAAACCATACTAGTTAATAGCGTTTTCGTGGAGTTTAATACTGATTTCCTCCCATGGAAAGCCCAAAAGCAACCTTTTCAGGACTGCATGGGGCAATTGTCGTTTTAAGAAAAGTTGTACATGGTCGAGACATAATCAGCGGTTATGTTAGTTTCATGTAAATCAAGCATAGAAAATGCGTGGCGCCCATATGCTGCAGGCGCGAATTATAGGTCGTGATGGAATCTTATATAGCGGAACATAGGTGGGTTTTTAGCATCCTGTTCTGCGTCATTGGAATATTCATACTTGGCATACTGTTTAATAAAGTTTCTGTCGTACTGTTTTATGAAGTATGCAAATTAGATTCGCGAGCAAAAATTAATAAAAACCAATGCAGGATTACATGGTGCTATTTGTTAATCCTCCGTGCAGACATCCAGCAGTTTTATGGTTTAATTCCTCCACGTGTGTTCTATAGGATTGCTGTTCGATAATAGCTTTTGTTAAACTAACAAAGTCGAGAAGCTTAACTTTTATCTTGGCGTACTGGGATGTCAAGAAAAATGGGTTCACCTTTTATACTAACTTAAATTTGCTATTTTCATAATAGAATTAGACGTGAAAGTTGGCAAATTTTCCAATAATTGTAGCAGACATAAAAATGAAGACAAATTAAAAAGCTTTTCAGTAAATTTAACCGATCTTTTGCCTTGGTTAATTGTAATTTTCCGGAAGTTACAAAAATGAATGTCTTTAGAAGTTGTCTTTGAGTAGTAGTGGTGGTGAATGTTTTATGACCTATTACTGTAAAAAACGGGCAATTTCTTAAGTTTAAGTCGTATCTCATTTGACAAGGACTTGGAAAACCTGGAGTTGATATGGACATTGTGTTTTTCAGGGACATTGGATAGACATTAAATTATCCGTGGCATTGCATAACCCTGAATTGTAAGGAAAGTAGGATAAATTAACTTGGAATATTTAAAAATGTTTCATTAAAGTCAGTGAAAACTCATTATTTAAGTACAGGTATAACAATTATTTTCACATACCCCCTGGCCATTTGTCGTACGTTATCACAAATTTGATGATGCACATTATAAATGATGTTCTTAAGAGGGTTGCATACTGAAATAAATCTATTTTTCTATATTAGTTTTTTTTTTAAATTTAATTTTGGAAACTGTCAGGAACAGATGGAATGTGTATATTTCATTTCATGGAAGCACGTCTGTACAGAGGGTCACAAAAACAAAAAATTTAAACAAATAATAAAACTAGAATATTAAATATACTAGGTCCTCGTACATTTCATTTGTTCCTATCAGTTTCTAAAATTAAATAAAAAAATAATTTAGAAAAAAAGCTTTTTCTATTATGCAACCCTCCTAAGCAATTTCTTTGAACAATAAGACAATGTTATTGACGCATTGTCCGATGTCATATGACTGTTTTAAAGCTTAAAGTTAGGGGAAAATGTCATTTTTGGGGGACTACTACATGGGTAATTTGCTTTTCAAGTGCTTAGAGAGTATAGCATATTTTTTTTCAGTTAAATTTTAAGAAATTTATTCAATATTTTATAATACTTAAATATGAAAATAAATGGATTTTAAATCATAAACTCAATCTCGAATGGAACAAGGAATTACCATCTTCATATATGAGCTAGATAAAAAATACGTGAAGGATAGTCTCCATGTCTCCTTTCCCCAAACAATCTGATAGGCGTCAGAATAGATTTCCGAATAAAGCATCAGATAATTGAAGCAATTGCAGAAAGATTGATTCGTTTGATCGCAACGTACTGTTAAAGGCTATATCGCAACTTATTTCTCATGTCAGGGTTCAACTTGTAACAGCCAACAAAGCTAAAGACAATGAGTGTCATGAAGCGTTCAAGCGGAATATCCAACAGTTTAGCAACAAATGTTAGAAGTATTACAACATGACTGGTTTTATCCGTCTGTTTCCACCTAAGAAACCAAAGTCCAACTGATTTTGACCCACTGTATAACACTATCGCAGGTTGGAAGCAAAACTGGGAAAGCTAATGCTAGCGGAATATGCCGTATACAGCATCTGATAGCAAATTCCATCAACTTTTTCGTTTTGCTTCAAAGAAAATGTTGTCAATTATAGATAAGATGGACCTATTACCCATCGACATATAAGTCAGCAATGACATCGGGCGGGGTTTTTTCTCGCTTTTTATTACGCCAAAAACGTATTTTCATGATGGATATTGTGGCAGAATATTGTGAAACAGCTTCCATGGCAAATACGTTATTGGGTCCTTCAGCAATAGGCGTGCAGTTATTTAAGTTTAAATGACAGGGTACGTCAAATAATCTGGGCAAAAAAATTGGTTTTGATTTGGTGCAAGTTTTTTTATTTATTATTTTCTCCCCTGATCTGATATTGCTGTAAAGGCATTGCGGAAATTACTCGAGGGGGTTGGACATTTGGGCATAAACATCCGCTTTATAGTGGTATGGTTTTTCGTATCGTTAAAATTCATGTTGTCCAAAACCGTTTTTCACAAGTTTTATAGGAAAAAATGGCACGCTCGATTGATGTGGTTGGTTTCCCCTATTTAATCTTGGTGATTCCTACATACAATTTTCTGTTTTTTTTTCCCATGGAAAACCAGGAATTGTCACAAATTGAGTTGGATATGAAAATGTCTGGGAAATTCGTTAGACATGGAATAGTCGGGTAAATTAAGAATCTAATGAAGTTATTAGATACAAGAAATAGGAAAAGATTGCACACTCGGGCAGCCCTGCATTCAAAATATATGGGGAATTTCCCTTTTAAATATTTAACATGATTTTACGTAAATGATTTTTTTGTGTGGTTTACTTGTGCAACTATGTAATAACATAAACATTCGCTATAACCTTCCAATTAAACTTATTTTAATCAGTTATGAATTTTGATTCAGATATGATAAGGAAAATAACTTTTTAATACTTTGTGATACCAACATGAAATAAGTCAAGGTGGTACGTGTACAGAACATCTTAAATTGCGTTCAAAAATAGATTTTTTTGACATGAGACAATTAAGCTTTTAGAAAAATTGTCATACCGTAAATATTCGAATAAATTCATCGGGGGTATATTTAAAAGTATAAATCTAAGGAACGCTGACCCGGGGTTTATTCGACACCCGTGGTTCCCTCAAATTTGGCATCAATGAATTAAAAATGACAAAACACAAGCAGAAACAAGCATTTACAGTACCAGTATTTTATTGGCTTGATATTTCGATAATAAGGGGAATCCCCTATACATGTACACTGCGCTAAGCTATCAGAAAATGTAAGGCGTGCGCACGAAACGACCACTTGGGGAATTCCCCTATGGGAATTCCCCAAGTGTTTTTTTTTTTTCGGCTGACAAAAATTAATTGTTCTAAACTGGAAAACTCATGGAAATTTTTCGGCTGACAAAAATTGTTCTAAACTGGAAAACTCATGGAAATTAAAATTTCATTTCAGTGAGCGCCCTGTTATTTACTATACCTTGATAGGACTAATTGACATTTCGTTTGAGTTCATTTAAAATAAACAAGCTCACGAACAAAGCTTCGAAAATCGTGCTATCTAATAATGTGATGACCGATATAGATATGACTCAAGAACTGAAATCAATTCAGTCTTTTGTGGATACTTTTCAATATTGACTTTTTCGTCGTAATGCTTAGAAGTGCTTTTACTGATTTGAGGAAATTTCGAGCTGTTCGACGATAATATCTCGGCTACATTTTTTATTGAAAAAAATCACAATCTCTAAACGGAGACGATGCTCAGAAGATAATTCACTTTTGCAAACTGGCTATAACCAATGTAGGTTTTATACGTAGATGTATTTGCTATTAAAGTATGAATGCTTCTGCACAAATACAACTGCTTTGCTAAAGTCAATAAGACAATAAAAGAATGATTTTTTTTTTTTTGCTTTGAGAAATGGTTATTTCTGTACATTGTTATGTGGAGGCTACCCACTTTATTTTGGTCTCTTGAAAATATTATTTATTTGACAATACTTGTATCAGTTGTTTGGAGGACGATGCATGTATCACGAGGGAATACACGATTTCAAAATCGTATTTTTTTAAAAAAAAAACTTCGTTTTTAGTAGTGTATTGTCTACAGAACCTTCAATAGTTCATGTACGTAAAGTTGTTATCGAAAATAAGCTTACAACTGCTTCAAACACGGCAACTTTAGACAACTAATAGAGTTAAAATTGATTCTTCTATACAGGTTAGCTAGCCCCATCCCGTTGATGCAATTTTCATTGCTTATTTTTTGACATTGAAAACTAACTAATGTAAAACTAATTGTTTTTTCAAATTAAATATAACAAAGAATGAATTTTGAATTCAAACTGGTTACTTGCTGCACATGGTAAAATTTATTCAAAAACAATTTTTTTGATCAACAAGACATTTGTTAGATTTTAAATTTTTCTTTGGACAGGATTACTTAAGAAAATTATTTTAAAAACTGGACAAGTGTGAGAGGTTGAAAATGTTGTTTCTGTGGGACCCTGTTTTGAATTAACATATAGGTAGCAACTTTTCACTCTTTATCTTCACTCAAACCTTCATGAAAACCTGGTATGCGGTGTAGATAATTTTGCAATTTCTTATATTTATATTCATAAATGACTTTGGCGTTTGGTGGGGAGACTCCAAAATTAAACCCCTTCCCTGAACTAGTCTGTCAACTATTAGGGTAAAAGCATGCTGAAGCATGGATATGCATGGATAAGTGGATGAAGAATAGCATGGAAACATACATGTGATTACTCTATGCACCCACACTCTGTGCCATTTGCTTCCACAATGTGCAGGTGCATCGACTAATCACAGGTATGTTTCTTTGCTAATCTTCATTATCTTATCCATAATATCATCCATGCTTCATCATTTTGTACCCTAAGGCCTACTTAGTGGACGAACAACTTTTTTTTTTCGTAAACTGTAGTCACAATTGGCGAGCTATATGCTGCCCATACAATAAATAATTCTTATAACTTGCACTTGGCATAATAAATGGTACCTTATGCAGTATAATGATATTTGTACAATGTATATTGAAAACTGCAAGAAAGGAAAATGCAGCAGACACCTTTCATGGAAAGTTGTGTTTTCTGTTTTAAGAATTCTGCTTAATATAGTTTACGCAGAAAGTAAGTTGTGATATTGTTCTGCTTAGTATTTTTGTATGGGTATGGATACATTGTTATATGTTAATAAAACAATGTCTTATGCTAATAAATATGTATACATCTGCGTTTTAAGCATGTCATGTCGAAAATAACTGGCGCACATGCTTTTATTTTTGTATCAGGCATTGCTGGATATTGATTTAGAGGTAGTCTTAAGAAACTGATTTTCAGTGATATGTGCAGGACTCCCGTAGATCCGAGTCCTGATCCATTCAGGGATTTCACGTCTCTCGACGATAGGCTGGCATTCGAAAGCAAGTCATGCAGTTTATCCCAAGGCTCGATTGGATGGTTTGCAAGTGGCTGCATGCCATTACATATGGATGGCTATATTGCTAGAAATGCGAAACACTGCAAATGCGAGAGGGGTTAACGGTGTTTATCTCTGTATGGTTCTCGTGAATTCAATTGACTCGCAATGGGAGAGACGAATGGCCAGGGTCGCTGTGCATAGTGCCAGGGGTAGGCAAGTTATCTTCGCAAAGCGAAACGTGCACCTGCCATCAATCATCAGTCTGGAGATTCGTCCAGCAAGCGCACCTTAAAAGGACTTTGTGAGAGACTCGCAGATGTTGACAAGCCTTAAGACCACTCCATCTCCAGCCTATTGAGGCCTAATCGATCACCCGAACCGTCACAGCCGTACACGTCAAGTACAAGATGGGAGGGGGGGGTGGGGGGTGAAACCCACCCTTTCTTTAATTTCCCTAGCCGGAAGTTCCCCCATCCACTTCTAACGCTATGGCGCCACTAAGGTAGTGCTTCCAATTTGCGAATGACGTGCATTGGCTCGGGCATGTCCGAACTACACATTTTGCGCGAAATGTACACTAGCAACATTTTATGGCGTTTGGCAAGCTCCAGCAATGTCCATTTACTCGTGTTCGGAGAAAACATAATCAAATATGGGGCTTTTAATGATTAATCTCTGAAAGAATCTTACAGACATCCATATGTTGAGATGATCCATCGAGGGTAATACCAACGTGAAACTATATGCTGATATGTTGTTATTTTTGAATATGGCTTGATACAATTTTGCATGAACTTCATTTACCAGTTTCTAGCATCAATTTGGTCATCTAGCAGGTTTTTACAGCATTTTTTTTCCTAAAACACCGTTGATTCTAGTGACATTTTTCACTATAAGAAGTTGGGCTAAATTCCAATATTGAGTGCTTATATATGAACATACCAACATTGGCTTAACATTGGGTTGAATTTAAGTGTAACAATCAAATGTTGGGTTAAAGCTACCCAACGTTGGGCTACAGTTATTAAAACAGGTTACCCAACGTTAGGGTAACATTTGGATGTTAAACTTAAATTCAACCCAATGCCCTGGTCGAAATAAGTCCCAAATATCAGTAAAATCTTACTGATATCAGTAAATTCTATACTGATATCACTATAAAATTTACTGATATCAGTAAGATTTTACTGATATTTGGGACTTATTTCGACCAGGGTGTTATAACCCAATGTTGGTATGTTCATATAGCACTCAATATTGGGTTGAATTTAACCCAACTTTTTGTGTGTTGGTTCTACATTATAGAACTCAAAGTTCCGAAAAGCATGGAAAACGTGAAATTGTCATTGAATTTGGATAGATTTGTAATAATAGTTGGTTAAAAGTCAGGGAAAATCGACATATACATAGCACATTTGCTTTCACATAACTATAGTTATCGGTTATTATAAAATTCAAGAGGTGATATATTTAGCCAGCACAGCATCTAAAGAGATGGGGCATTCCCCTTTGAACTCATTTTAATATGATTTAACATAAGCAAATACGAAATTTCAGTATTTGTTTTATAAGCTAATTATAAAACTTCGCAGCTTTTGTGAGGGGTACTTATAGCTTGTATTCAGATAGTCTCTCCGCAATGACCTCAAAAATGTCGACTTTGGGATTGGCAATTCCAATCAATCATAATTCGAATTTGGGTTGATTGGCCATCTCATCAAAGTCGAAATTTGTGAGCTCATTGCGGAGAGGCTATCTGAGCACAAGTTATCCGTACCTCTTACAAAAGCTGCGAAGTTTTATAATTGACTGCGCAGCAAAAGTAGCCTGGTGTACAGGCACGTATAAGGCAAATTGAAAATACCACTACACTATCTGTAGAATAGTTACATGCTTTCTTTAAAAATATCAAGAAACTAACCTATATATATATATATATATAGAAACATGTTTTTGACGTAAATTAAGGCCTTAAGCAAACCGTGGCACGATTTGGGTCTCAATAGCAAAATTGACAAGCGTTGTTCCTTGAGGTCATGTTAAGGAGTTTTATAGGAAAGATATACGTTAATGAAGATTTTAAAAAATGAACTGTCACATCACATAATAGGATTTTTTTTAGTATTCATATTAAGTGAAGTGGAAATGCTGAGATGTTAAGGGCTGCAGGGATTTGATTTGCGACTGCCATGTATCGAGTTTGAATGGTAATGCTTGTAACTGGATGCCCAAAGGGTTTGATACGTCATTAACATGCTTAAATTCAGTTGAGCGTATTCGAGGAAAACAAGAACCGAAATCAGTGGATAGAACAAGACATACGAGACCGTTAGGCCAATGTTGAAGAAAATTCACATAAATCCAAAAACAGTTCCATAGAAAATCCACTTATAATCAAGATAGCTGTGCATGAGTAACCGTTAAAGTTGGATAAAAGTGAAAGAAATATGCGACCTAAATCACCAGACATTTAGTACTTTCATATAACTCATTGGCAAGCTGTACTTGCTTTTTTTAAAGAAGGCTATTCTACTGAAACTTGTTATAACTTTATTTAGAACATTTAAAAAGCATTATACATGTATAATACCAGACAATGGCATCATTTTCAAAATGTCTGATTGCAATGATGCTGAATTCTTATCATTGAAAACACATTGGCATCGGAGTGAGGCTTTATTTTCTTGTTATTGTGCAATCATATATGTTTTTATACCAAACCTGGAATAGTTATGGAATAGTGTCGTATGTATATTACTTACATTATCATTTAAACGTCATTTTACTTATAAATACTCTGTAAAATTGGCATATGTTTTTACATAATGTTAAACCAAAAATATTTGCTAACTAATCTAATGTATTTACTAGCGCAATTGTTTGCAAAGCTCCTAATTAAAAACTTAAATTATTTCTGATTTTTAGTTCAGATATAACAAGAGAAAAAACTGTTTTAATAGTATACATTATATAGCTTACATTATCTCGTATTGAATTGGCAAACATTTGTTGAACATTATACATTGTGTTTTTAATTACGTTTTATTTGAGCAACACTAAGTTAGTCATTATTTAATTTTTGGTCGTGAGGATGGTCAGGATAAGTTGTCTTAAAAACTGGCAAAGTCATTGAAGTCGAACGTTTTATTTCTAGGGTAATCCTGTATTACTGTAAAACTTGATAAAGTGACCACTTTTGATAAATTGGTTTTATTGCATACATGTATGTTTTCCTCACTTCATCTGAAATTGTTTGAAAATGGCGATGGTTTCCTTGAATGTTATTACGTTACCACCTGTAAACAGTGACCGACTTTGCCATTTTTTTGGTGGTCATCTTTAGCTGGTTTTACTTGAGTAGGAAGTTTTCTTAAAAAGGCTTCGTGATCAACGTTATCCGGTTGAGCATATATGTTCATCATTATACCTAGAGAACATTTGAATAAAAGCTACATATCTGTTCATCATGATATCATTATAACTAGAGAACATTTGAACAAAAGCTAATTTTAATTATGGTACGGTAATTAAAACCTTTAAATAGCCGCATAATGCTCCACAACAAATTGGGTTGCACATTTTTCATTGGCCACTCCAATATGCCAAACATGGCTAAGGATAGTCTTGCAATTGCTTCATTTTGATGTACATCCGCATGGCGTGGCAAATATGCTCTCAATCAGTTCTGGAATCGGTAATTGCACCATCTCCGCTTTAATTTTCCCCAATGTTGCCTGCCAGCTTTTATTTGCTTTCGAACTTGCGGCCATTGGTCGGACAGCACTTGCCAATTGAAAACAATTTCATTTGAGTTGTTAGGAAAGCCATATTTTTGTCACAAGAAAATTTGATGTCGCGTTATATGGCAAGAGTAGATCGATGTTTTCCCCCCGTTGCATGTACGTTCTGGACGTACTTCTACAAACGTTGCAGATTGGGCGAATTGCTGCTGGACTATGGGAGAAATTGAATACAAGGTGCAACCAATATGGGCCAGTAAAGTGCCATGTGCGAAGAAAAAAAAAAGTGATTTCTGTTTGCTTCAATTTGGATCAATCTCGTGGGCTGGATGGAAGTGGGGATGCTCATCAGAATTTATCGGGTCGTAATCTGACAAAATGGTGGGATGCTCTAGGGTCGTTCAAACCCAACGAACACGAGCAACTGGTTTGTAAGGGTTAATTAGGGATGGATCAAACTTCTGAAATGGAGATAGCTGAAAACGTTACAGGAAAGGGTTTTCATTTTGGTTCAGGAATTTGGTAATGGAAATGTCAAAGTGCTATGAACATCGTTTCATAATAAGGGAATGCTGAAACTAAAATTTCGGCACTTTAATAATTAAATTTAATGACAGGTTGCACCAGCCTATATAAATTATTCATTTAAGTTATATTAGTCGCATACTTTTTTGAATGGTATGTGCAGTGTTAACTTAATCGACTTAAACAATAAGGGTTAGAACAGTTTGGGAGCATGAAGCATGGCATGATCTGAATGCAGCATTACGATTGGGCAAACCAATCAGGACGCTGCATTTAAGACCGACAAGGTTGGCTTAGTGGTTATGCTCAGCTCCTTGATTTCGGGAGACCCGGGTTCAAACCCCGGTCGGCTATC